>MU623430.1:0-154259 GCA_025201765.1 Daldinia sp. FL1419
ATAATATTTTTAAAATTATTAATAATATTTTATTTATTAATAATATAATTAATTGGAAGAGTTTATAAATATATATAATAAAATTGTTTAATAAAATAATTAATTAGAAAATTAATAAATAAAATATAATTATTATTTTTACTATTAAAATTAAATTATTTATTTTAATTTAAATTATAAAAGAAAAATTTTATATATTATAATTAATTAAAGATTTTAAAATTAAATTTAAAGATTAAATTATATTTTTATTATATAATAATAAATAAATAATTAGATTAATCATTAAAAATATTAAGAAATTTAAAATAAAATTAAAGCATATAGATATATACAATTATTAGCTCAAATAGGAAGCTTAAAAAGGTTATATTAAAATTAATTACATTAATTTAGAAGATATAAATGTAGATGGGTTTATAAAAGTGTTATTAAAGGAGAAATATACTTATTTTAAAGAATAAATAAATTTAATAAATATTTTAAATTATTTAAAAGCTAAAATATTTAAGAATATAAATAAAGTAATATAATAAAAATAGGAAATAAATGAGGAAGTTATTAAAGAAATATGATTAAAGGAATATATTAATTTAAAGATATAAAAAAATTGTATTTTTAATGTTATACATTTTAGATTTACTTATTAATTTCATTTAAGAAAGTATATTAAATTAATAAACCTAAAAATAACATAGAAAAATTCTCTTTTTTATAATAATTTCATAAAAAGCCTTACCATTCTATTCTAGAATTCTAACAATAATAATAATAATTTGAATTTTATAATTATAATTTTCCTTATATATTATGTGACATTAACCTTAGGTTAACTCTTGTAATTTAAACATAATAATTCAATTAATTATCCCTTGAGGTGCGAGAGTGGCACAGTGGGGCGGGCTAAAAAACTACTAGTAGTTTGATTGGTCCAAAAGCTCATATACAACGAAAATAGCCTCACTTAATATTATAAAAATCTATTTAACACAACAAAATACCTAAATTTAAATTACAATAATTAATAATTAATTTTAATAAATATATATTTAATTGTATTTTACTATAATAATTTTTTTAACTGATATTTTTAACGTTTTTATTGCAAAAGGTGTATTATATTGATTTATAGGGCTAAGAAATGTTGGTACTTATGGCATAAGCAAAATTCAGTACAAAAGCATGTAGCTACATTTCAATAACTTCTGATTGGACAAAATCTTTAGCGCCCCCCACTGTGCCACTCTCGCACCTCGAGGGATACCCTCATCGAAATCTTAATAGTAAGATCTTGATAATTAGGTGAACATTGTAGGTACTTCTATAAGATGCATAATACGCAGAATAATATAAAAATGTCAACCCATTTTTGATAGGTAGGTAGTTAACTTCTTGGAGTTGGTTCGTACCTAGGTACCTACATACCTACATACATATTATCCAGGATTCCAGCCATTCAAATCATGATTACCTCTGCGGGGGTTGATGCCTATTGCCCAATACTATTCGTAGTCTTCTCTTATAGCCTACCTACGTAAAAGGACCAGCCTTCTCAAAATTCAATCTTCTCAAAATTAAACCTGATAGTTATTGGCAAAAGTTCGACATGTCAAGCGCAGTCGGCTTCGGCTTTCAAGCTGACGTCGTCAATACGGGCTCACTAGCCCACCTCCTAACCGGCAGAGTCCTCAAAGCCCTAAGCGATGGCGGAGTTGACTTTTACGCCATAGCCGCTGCTATCGCGCTCGGGAAAGGTTTCGATGTTCGCGGCTCCTTAGGGAAAAGCGTCCGCACGCATATTATGTCTAGACGCAACGTCCAATCTATCTGGTCGAAGGCTTTGAGTATTGGCTGGGGTGATCCTGGGATTGCTGATGCGATGACAAAGACCAAAGCTGGCGTAAACGCACTTCTTCTAATCGATGCATTTGCCTCCGGGTCGACCAGTTACCAAGCCGCCGAGTGCTTTTCTGAGCTTCTTGCCCTGCGCGGCTGCGAGGCTGATCAGCTACCCAACGTCGACGTATTAAAACATATGATCGGCTATTTTGTTCCATTTCTTCGTGACCTAGGCTTCTCCCGGGTCCTCGGGCATATTACGACGACCGCGACACAAGCAATTAGCTCAATCTGTGGTGGCTATAAAGAAGTGATTAAAAATAACACGGAAACAATCCACAATCTAACGGCGATTGGAGATGCTTCTCGTGTCGCTGGAGTGGTCAATCAACTCATGCTTACTTCTGAAAGGAAGGAAAGTTTCTATATCCCTGTGCGGTACGTTATATATAAGTTTCATTCGTTTATCCCGCTACCAGCATTCGCCTTCCACTATATATAATCTTTTCCCTGGGTTATTGAGATGAAATAATTATCTGCCTTCGCTAAACTTCATTATATAAGGATGAGAGGGGCTTGGCTCTCAGCATTTGCATGTCACACACTCGGGATGGCAGTTGAGCTACGCTTCCATGACTCCGTCATATGGGAGAGCGCGGGAAGTAATGGCATTGCCATCTTTGAAATAGGGAAGTATCCAGTTCCTAATGGACTTGCCATCCCGAACTCAGGGTTTAACATAGCTGGATCGCAAGATCAAGTGGTAGATAGTGCTTTACTTCATTGCTATCCAATAGGTGAAGTTTTCGCATCACTAATTACGCGGTGGGGAAGATTAGATGCGTTGCTCGAGCAAGCTATCCGTCGGGCAATATGTCGAATCAGTCTTTGGTCGCGAGAATCGGATGTCCTATACCCTTATATGAGTCCGAATAAAGAATGCCGGAACTTTAGGCCAACTCTCGAGGCATTTAAAGAGACATCAAACGCTTTTGGTTTTGAAAACTCGCTGATCGACTCTGTGAGTTCCCAGCTGTTTCATACCGATCCCCATCCAAGATTTCCACATGGAATGGACGGAGGTCTGATAGCCCTGGACTTTGAGGCACAAGTCATCCTATTCAAAGCTTGTGGGCAACACGGAGATGACCCTTCGCGCGCAACAAATTTTTGTATCTGTGAATATGTAAAGCAGATGATTGTTGGGTTCGCATATTCTATAAACCTTCTGTAAGTTTATGGTTTTGGAGCCTAGCTTCCTTTCTCTGGCCCTCTTGGGGTCCTTCCATCCATTCCTAGGCATGATGATGACTACCATGCGCCTAGATACTCCATCTACCGCTATTATCTTCAGTATATATACCTTATAAACTAATTTTTATCCCACGGTTTGATAGATCTTATTGCCGCTTTAACCCCAATCAGCTCTACATTTACGAGGAATCTGTTTTAGGACTTAATTCCAAGCCATCACTTCCAGAAATGGCGAATAGGAAAGTCCTGATGGATATTATACATTTGGTAGATGCCAATAGCGAATCTCTATCTTTCCTACATCCTACCGATTTGTATGATTATCCCGATACCTCCTTTGAGCGTTACCTAGGAATTTCGGGGAGGAGCTTTACGGTTTGCTATAGTTGCATATTAAGCCACGACTGTTATGACGACCAAAATCGTTTTCTATCTTTATTACCTGGCCGAGCGAGCATAGCGGGCACTTTTAGACCAATCATAACGTCAGACAAAATCCGGTCTCCCCTTTATTCGTATGACCTGTCGGGGCCAGCTACGGCCTTGCTTGCACCGGGGTTTACTCTCGCACCCCACTATGTGCCTTCAGGGTTGAAGGCATCCATACAAATATCACTAGAGGAGAAGAAGATCGTAGTGGCAGTTCAAGTCGACGCCCCTAGATCTCGTTCAATAACCGTCTCCCTCGGGAAGTGCCTCGAGGTGGTAATGAGTGGACTTATGTTTTATTGTCAACACGACCCCAAGTCGGAATACCGAGTAATAGAGAATCAAAACTTAGTGGTTTCCGGATTCTGCCAGCATACTAACGGACTGCAAGAAGATCAGGACGCTACTCGGATATTTGCTCTTCATGGTAATAAGCTCGAACAGATCCTTGTTGTAGGCCTCAATTGTAGCTCCAGCGGGGAATATTCCGACGTATTTCTTTTTCAACATTTTATTTGCCTCGGTTGTTCTATTCAAGCTGCCCAGACTCGTACTGGTGGACGTAAGAGATATATAATAATGGCTGGATAAAAAAGCATGCGTATCACGGTACGGGATAAGGGGCGTGGAAACAAATATGATAGAGTCGTAAGAAATATACATCCCTCTGTGAAAATCAGGATCAGTTTATACTTTTGAAAATGTTTTTTGGAATGAGATTGGGAGTTGATTTCCTAGTGACTAGAAATCAGTCAGTTAAGCACTTCAATATTCGTCATGCCAAGATGATACCGAATGCGTTTCCAAGGGAGCAATACGAAATAATACCATAGATACTATTAGATGAGCTTGCAGGGCTGTCATTAGCGAATATACTTGTAACGGATTTAATTATAATAGGAAGAGCTCGTCCTGCCTAGGTACCTACCTATAGGTGACCAACACGTTCTTCCTATTCTCCCCCTTTATTCACGTCATTTCCCGTATTTCCCTACCTTTACCTAGGAGTTAACTATTAAGATTTATAGGCATGATGCCCTTACTCGTGATACTACCACGGCATAAGGAGAGGGGATAAGGGTGCTTAATTCGACAGAGCACGACGCGTTAGAGTTCTTTGCGTCGAGATGTAGCTTCGTAACTACCTACCTAACTACCTACCTAGACTTGAAAATATAGTATACGGTTATTGATATTTATAAGGAATGAAGACCAGAGCATTCTCCCTCGAGCTTGAGGAAGCCCGCATGCGGCCGGATTTGGATTTCCTTTTTGCAAGGTCTTTGTTGCAATAACTGCAATGATTACATACCTACCTAGACGTACCTACAATCCCAGCCGAATCGATAGGTATTTCTATGATTGACAAGTCTAAGTGGGAAATGGAAATAAGACCATTCCATCAAAAATCGTCTCAAGACATGGGCTTATATAGTTGCTGGTACGAGGAATTCGGCAAGTGCGCAGCACCGCGGGAAGATATAGAAACCTTCCTGGGGACCTCCCCACTGATTTTCGGTGCCGAGTTACTGGTTTGGCCGAAGGTTACCTCGTATATACAATCAGAAGAAATCAAGAGAAATCATGACGTGTTAGAAAATTTCTAATGGAAGAGAAAGTCAAAATGTTATGTCTTCTAGAAGAATCTAAATCCGATTTTTTTTTTTTTACGGTTTGCTCCACCCATCTGTTCGGTTTAACCTGGTTTCAATCGGTGTGGACATCGATAGTGCTATGTACCCACCTAGGTACCTACATATGTACCTATGTTCCTAAGAATCCAAGCCTAATGCCGATTATACCCATTATACAAACAAACAAACAAACAAACAATCGATCAGTCGATCAATCAATCACAAAATAATGGAACTCAATAGGATCATCAAAATACTTTAATTCCGAATCTATGGCTAGGATAATGATCAAATATCGTAATCACCGCCCATCACGGTCTACGTATACCTAGGTAGGTAAGCCAGGTACCCCCATCCGCAAGGGTCCTTCTGCAGGGCCCCTAGTACCGACCTAGCGGTCCCAATTTTCAGTCTTCCCCACGCTACCATCTCTAGATCTCTAACCGTTAGATCTTTAACCTAAGATCTTTAGGTTAGATCTTGTAAACGATCTTCTTCCCGCTAACTCGTCCCTGGCGCATTTCATCCAAACCCTCGAGGATGCCCTCGATCCCTCCCTCGCGGATATCCACCGGGTGCGGCTTCACCTTGCCTTGGGCCAGGAGCTCGCCGGCCAGCTTCCAGAACTTGGCGCCGAACTCGAGGTCCGCGGGGTTCGCCTCGAACGTGTGTCCCATCTTGACAAAGGTCTCGCCGGTCGCTGTGTATGCGAGCGTCTGCAGCTTCGTCACGTCGTCGCGCGGGAAGTTCTCTACCCCCAATAGTGAGCTGTATTTCCCGCCCTTGGAGCTCAGCGCCTTGGCCGAGATCTCCGGCGCGGTACCCTCCGCGATGCAGTCGAACACGTACTCTAGGCTGTCGTTGGTAAAGGCACGGATGTCCTCGCCCACGGTAGGCGACTTGTAGTCGAAGGTCGCGTCCGCGCCGAGGCTCTTCAGAAGCTCGAAGTTGTGGGGCGACGACGTCGTGAGGACCTGTAGTCCGGATAATTTGGCGAATTGAACAGCTAGCGTTCCGGTTGCGGTGCTGCCGCCGTAGATAAGAACAGGGAAGGGCTTCTTAGCCGGTTCGGTGGGCAAGGGTAGGCCTAGTGATTGGTAGAGGGCCTGGCCGACTGTGGTAATACCCACGCCTAGCGTCGACGCCTGTTCCATCGTGATGCTGTCGGGAACCTTGATGGCGAGAGCAGCTTTGGCTACAATGTGCTCCGCGAAGGAGCCATCCTCAGCGTTGCTAGCATTGGCGCCGGAGACGAAACCAGCGATCTTGTCGCCGACCTTGAAGTTTGTGACGCCGGGCCCTAATTCCTCGACAATGCCAGAGTAGTCGCAGCCAACTAGACTACCGGGAATACCAACAGCGTCAATGTGCTTCCAGTCGGTAGGGTTCAATGCGACGGCAACCGTCTTGACTTTAACGTAACCAGGACGCACTTTGGGAATAGGTGCGTCGGTCACGACCTTGCCGACGTTTCCCTCCTGAATGACGAGAGCTTTCTGAGTAGCAGCCATTTTTTTTTCTTATGCGATTGATGTTATGGGGTTTTGGTGTTTGGGTATTTTGATATTTGGGTATTTTGGGTATTTTGGGTATTTTGGGTATTTTGGGTATTTTGGGTATTTGGGTATTTTAGTGACGGTGTCAAGTGTCTTCTTATAAGTTGTCGAGCGTAACTGAATAGTTTGCGAATATGTGGAATGTTCCTTTATCGTCGAGAAAGCTCTTCCGCATTTATGTGATAAATTACGTCTTGTCTCGGAACAGCTTCTACCCCTCTACCCCTCCTCCCTTCCTCCCTGACAAAGCGTCAATAGCAATCGTGACATGCCATGCAATGCATGACATTGGCAGGTATAGCCAATCAAAATTGCAAGAAAATCCAATTAGATAACCTTCTGAGACTATTTTAGGAGATAATCTTATGTCCGACTTTATTAATAACAGGGTTAATATATTTCCGATTACAAATTAGGTCTGGCATTTTCCCGGTTGTCTTTGTACAAGTTGAAAAACTTGCCCTTTATCCACTTTAAAATCGAGTGGTGATATCAGCCAACCTCGAAATACGACCCCAAAGTATAATCAGTCGATCGATTAGGTCTCCAACCCAAGGGATGTGCCATTATGCACGAGAATCCTGGTGAGCCTCATGCAATACACACTTCTGACGAATCAAATCGTAGTCTTGCCGTCTGATGCTCAATTTCAGCTACCTGTAAATATAATGTATCTTTTAGAGTAATAATACTATAATTTACCTAACGTTAGCTAGTTGATGATAATTGTAGTTAGTCCTTTCTTTTTTTTTTAGTAGTATTTTAGCCCGTGGGCTAGGTACCTACTTCGGTACCTACTCGGGTAGGTAGTATCCATGCCAAGGTTATTGAAACTTAAACTAGTTATTACTACAATCATAGAATCGGGTCTACCTCCAGGAACACCATCGTCTATTGTGGTTCTATTTCAACGACAGCACAGGCAATACGACCTACCTAAGTCGTTTAAACAAACCCAAACTTGTAATAAACATTGAAAAAACCAACACCCGTTCGAAAACAGACGCTAAGGATGAGCCCACCAAAAACAAAAAAACAAAAATCCATGAATCCCACCTAAAGTTAGGTACCTACATATTCTAGCAGAGCCTCAAGGTTGCTTTCAGCTGCGCCGCAACAACAGCCTTGGCGGGCTAAAGGATCTCCAGGTACGAAACGAACTAAAAGAACTAATAAATCAACCAACACCAGAACCAACACGCCTCGAATACCAGGTAGGTAAGGTAAGAGGTAGGTATCCAATATTAATAATCGAAACTAGTACACCGACTATAATCCACCGCCACCCACTACGCCCGACGAGTTATACAAATCAACATATCCTTAGTCTCTTGGATTGGCACGTAGTGTATAGATGGAATCGGCGAGAATTAGTTTTTATTGCTTATCAAGCCCATATGCCTCTCTTTATTATTAGACGCCACTAGTGAGAGATTGATACGCGAATATGGGTCTGCTGCGGTACCAATGCGAAGAAACTCGGTTATAATCGATTAGGCTTCGTATGATGTCTAGCAGGAAAGTAGCTCCTTCGAGCTGTCTTTGCGACGACTTTCTATTGGTTTATATTAGTTACGGTTAAACACCCCGTACATTTGGGCGCTGGGTCTTCCTCAAAGAAAGCCAGCTAGTATTCGGGACCCTTGGGGTTGCAATAACTAGTCAGTGTTCTAACTAGATAAATAAGATGGGCGTATCGGGACCCCCGAACCCCTAATCAAACGCATAAAAGAGCTTATTCTAATGGCTCTACAGCCTTAGCTAGTGTAGAGATCATCGCATCTAGTACTTTTTTTCTTTGGAAGATTCCAGAGTAAGTCTGGTTAAATATCGCTCCTTACGATAACTCGATGGTGGCTGGCGGCTTGCTCGTCGTGTTGTAAAACACACAGCTTACACCCTCAACCTCGTTAACAATGCGCGTAGAAACATTCATGAGGAAGTCCATGTCGAACTTGTAAGCCTCAGCACTCATGAAGTCCTTGGTTGTAACTGCACGCAACAAGCAGAGGTATCCTTCGTAGCGCTTGTCACCCTTTTCGTATATTAGTAAAAGAAATGGAGAAAATGGATTATTTGATCACTTACCATAACACCCACAGCCTTGTTTGTATCAATACCAGCGTAAGCTTGGCTAATTTCGTTGTAGATACCGGCCTCCTTAATCATGCTAATGAAGATCTTGAATTATGTTAGCATCTACTCGCTGGAGAACGGTGTATTTTATTAAGCTTACATTGTCTGCCTTCCTCGCAATCTCTACGCGCTCGGGGGTTACTTCACCGAGAATTCGGATAGCAATACCAGGGCCAGGGAAGGGCTAAGTAAAGTTAGTTTCGCAGTTACTTGGGTTGACTAGCTTCCAGGACGACCTACGTGTCTCATAACGAGTTCTTCGTTGACACCCAGCTCACGACCAAGGGCCCTGACTTCGCTATTTTTATGGAGTTAACGTTCGTTCTACGATATATAGGCGATATTGTTATGATAAATTTGTGTTAGACTCACTCCTTGAATAATTCTCTGAAAGGCTACGACTAATTAGCTTTAGACGTCACTTATCCAGACCGCAACTTACCTCAATAAGCTTGAGACCTTGGCCATCCATCATTCGTTGCGGTAGTCCACCGACATTGTGGTGCGTCTAACGCAAAGTTAATTTTGGAATGCGAACTAATAAAACGATTGAGAGGATGTACCTTAATAGTAGCTGAGGGGCCCTTAAAGGAAATTGACTCGATGACATCCTAGAGTGAGAGAATTGTTAGTGAATACATCCTGTAGACCTGCATTAGGAATATTCATACAGGATAGAGAGTTCCCTGGAGAAACCATTCGACTTTTCCGGCGTTGGGGGTGTTCTCTGCAGCCTTCTCGATCTTGATTGCCTCCTCTTCGAAAATATCGATGAAAGTGTTGCCAATGATCTTTCGCTTTTGCTCCGGATCTAGCACACCCTTAAGTTTGCCAAGGAAAATTTGCGATGCATCTACAACCGTCAGGTTGATTCCCAAATGTTCGCCTAGCGCTTCCTTGACCTGTTGGCATTCATTGAGACGCATCACGCCGTTGTCAACAAGCACGGCGTGAAACCTGTCTCCAATTGCTAGTTTCACTATTGGGGTATTGTCAATAACCTGAACTGTGATAAAATAGAAAAAAGGTCGATAACATAAATAATGTAACACTTACTTAGCTTTGCAGCAACCGTCGAGTCAACACCACCCGAGACAGCACCAATAACCTGACCGTTGCCTACGAGCTTACGAATTCTAGCAACCTCCTTGTCGAGGAAGTCTGTCATAGTCCAGTTTTGTCTGACAGCGCAAATGCCAACTGCAAAGTTTTTGAGAAGCTCAGTACCACGAGGGGTGTGTGTTACTTCAGGATGAAATTGTATTCCAAAGATGGGCTTGCTCTCATGTGCGATACTAGCGTAAGGAGAGTTTTGAGTGGTGGCAATTGTGACGAAGCCTTCCGGGAGCTGACTGAGTTTGTCGCCGTGGCTCATCCAACTGTTGTATATTAGTAGGCTTCTTTATCTACCTGGAGAACTTCCAACACTTATTTAACGTCAATATATAGGTACTTACACTCTCATGCCAGCATCATCGTATAAGCCCTCGTATAGCCGGTCAACGTGGTTATTGTGGTGCTGTGCGATAAGATCCTAGCCAATTATGAGTACCAGAGAAACGAAATCAAAGACCATAAGATTTGAGGGATCAATACCGCTTGTCCGTATTCCCTCTTGGTTCCGGCGACGACGTTGTCTTTGCTTAGGTTCCATGCAATTTCCTGAAGACCGTAGCATATACCTAGAATAGGAACTCCGAGCTCGATGAAGGCTGGGTCAACGTGAGGCGCATCTTTATCATAAACTGAAAAAGGTCCACCGGACAGAATAATTCCCTTGGGCTTCCAGCTTAATTCTGAGAGCTTGGTGGTGCAACTATTTAGAAGAGATTAGTTCCCTTTGACCCAAGAGTTTCTCGGTACTATTTTTTAGTTCTTTGATGAGAAGCAATGAAAGAAGCACAAGATTAAGAAATTTTCACGTACGGAAGCATTTCACTGTAGACGTTGAGTTCTCGTAATCGTCTGGTGATTAAATGTGTGAACTGGGACCCGAAGTCCAGCACAAGGATGGTGTCGTAGGCATTGTGAGGAGCCTCAGCCTGCTCAAGTTCGGCCGACATCTTCAGCAACTGGTATCTTATGTGGTAAATAAGTTGTTGCTGTACTCTGATATGTAGTTTTTTGGTCTGGCTTGTGACGCTGAGGTAAGTATTGATTCAACTAACAGGTGAAAAAAAGGTCGCGTCGGAGGGGTTCGAATTTCTTATCTTTCTTATCAGTCCTAACACGGTCTAGCGCGGGGTAAATTATCATCAATCTGAGAGGTACAAAGTACAAGCAAATCAACATCGAAAAAGTCTACAGGTTAAGTTAGGTTAGTTAGTGCTCAACCAACATCATATTTCAAATCCCATCTGAAAATTGAAATAAACTATAAGGGAGGGTCTATCAATTTGCAAAACTGGTATCTTATTAACTACCTATGTACACCTACATTAGGGTAATAACTCATAACACATAACTGCGAAGGATTCGAAAATAGTTCATAAATTTACCTAGTTATCATCATTAACTAGACAGATGTCCTCGTCGCCCACGGTACGGCCGCCTATGTCCAAGTTGCCTCTTGAGGCAAGCCCTCCTAACATTACTCTCAAATCACCTTGGGCTGAGGTGATTCATGGCTTCAATTAAGTAACAAACGCGAAAAGGCGATTCCTGCTACACTAAAGTGCTCGCTAATAACCATGCCGAACGCCCCATGCCCTTATGATCGTGTTTCCTATCTATCCTTCCATCCTAGACGCCATCATATACGCCCTACCGAAATGACATCCTCGAAGAGCAGCCATGGTCACTGACCGATTTCAAAATAATATTCATGGTGATTTCGGCTCGCATTCGTTAATTAAGGTCGTAGATGATTTCCTTCATACCCCGATGCTCATCCACGCAAATGTTCCAACCGCAGAGGCCAGAACCAGCGCAGTTAGAATACCAGCGCCAGCCCTGTCTCCCGTTGTGATAGGTGCTGGTGTGTGAACAAACGAATCACTTCCAGCCCCAGCGTTCGGATCGCCTTCGCTGGTACCACCAGATTCCATAGTAACTGGTGGCTTCGTCTTTCCAACTAAGAGGGACGATACAGCCCCTAGGACATTCATTGTTTGGCCTGCGCCAACACTGTTATCAAATGTGCCACTCGCCCATCCGAACCCACAGGTTTTTCCGTCCGGAGGTCCAGTGCACTGCTTAACGGCAGCTTGAGCCGAGTCCTTCAAGACCGGCAATACCTTCTCAGCCGTGAACGGGGCGATTTGTGTCATGGTTGTCATCCACCGGTGTAGGTACCCCTTAAAGCTCAACATATCTGTCGTACATGTCATGTGTTCTTCGCATGCAATCTCGTAAGCGACGTTATTTTTGAAGAAGTCCCGAATCGTTGCGTCCAGGAGCCCGGAGAGTCGCTGCTCCCATTTGGAATCGCCGCCTGTCTAGACAACCGTTAATACCAGCATGCAAGTAGGAGTATGGAGAATCCTTACAAAGTTGTACATATGTGCTGCGCCCAGGAGATAGACAGCGTTATTGTAGGAGAATTGGGCCTTGTTGATATCGGTACAGTTAGTTTCAACGTGAGCGCCGTCGTAGATCCTGTAGTCGCTGTCCATCAAACCAACACTCTGTACCCAGTCCCAAGTCTTCTCCGCCCAATCTGCATACGTTTGGTTGTTGAGATAACGCGCCAAACGAGCGCCAAGATTGAAGAAGCATCCATTCGCGATGCCTGAGTATTCAACGTCAGCCTTACGTGTATACAAGTAAAGACATTTTTCTTACTGTTCTTATAGTCGTATCCATTATTGGCAAAAGGAATCTGCCATCGTAAACCACCGCCACAGGTATCATCGTGCCGGCCAGGGTCGGCTTGGGTATTAAAGACTGCTTGGGCCAGATATAACCATTGGGGTTGATCTTGAGGAGGGTCGGGGAAATTAGCTTCGGCGGCTGTCATGGCGGACATGCCCCAGAATCCTTGATCATCATTACCAAGGGAAGCAGTGACATTGGGAGGCATATAGTCCTTATTCGGACCAACTTGCCAAAGCATCGCCTGAGTAACCACATCATTGTAGGTAGTATCGCCGGTGTAGTGCCAATAATCGATCATTGCTCCCCAAAGCGCACCGCCTTCCCACCAGTAATAATCACCCGCCGGAGGTGGTCCGGGGAGAATTCCGGGTGTTTGTCCGGATTCATTTCCATGGTAATAAGTCATTACATTTTGAGCGAGAGCTTTGGATGTTGACATGATGTCGTCTACAAAGAAAAAAGTATTAGCAACATGATTTACAGGAATATACCGTTTTAAACATGTTCCGAATGGAGAAAATAGTAAACGTACCATCCGAATCTATCTGGTAAGATTGCGCAGACGCGATATCTCCTGTTAATAAGAGTGCGACCGGGATCGCACGTATAAAGAAAGACGCCATAATGCCGGTGATAGAGAGATTTGACGTTGACGAGATTAACGAGCGACAGAACCAGAAAAAGAGGAAAGAGGACGGTCGCAACCAGAACCGCTTTTTCTCTTACAATACTAATCCGTTATACCAACCAGGATTAGGTATAGACGGCAATGAATTCGCGATTATTACAACGAATACTATCACCTTCCCTGCGCGAAAACAGACCAAAGGAGAGAACACCAAGTTTTAGTTTGGGACAAGAAAAGGGAAATGGGGTATAGAGAGGAGAAATCCGAATTGATTGTTCTAGCAGCAGCAGATTTACAGTTTATGGTATAATAAGGTACATGTCGTTAAGTATCTGATTGTTCAACTAATACCTATGTAATACCTACCTTACTATGTACCTAACCTAGTAGGTATGCACCCGGCATGCACATACGAAAACAGTTTCTATGCAAGGTGATGTATTTACCGTGTAAGTACTGTCACCTAGTGATATTGCGCGTCACACAGGTCATAATGCACTTCTAAGCTAACTTATTGGTTTAAATAACCGTCTATCAATACCAACTCGGCGTTAAATGCATCTTTAACATGGCGGTAGATTCACGAGGTAAGGGCTTTGGTGTGTTGGTTGGTACGTGGGTACTTGCTATTATTGATGACGACTGTGACCCGCAGCCAAGCCAGATCTGCATAATAATCCTTGTTATGGCCCTAGCACTTGCCGCTACAATTCGTCCATAAGCCAAAAGTGGTCTGGCGCCCCTGCTTCCAAGAAAATACAAGCTTTTCTATTTAGCATCCTTCCATCGATCGGTAGCCGTCTTGGCAACACTAGCCGTGGATGCTAGGCTTTGACACTAGAGCGTGGAGGTAACCTAATACGTAAATCTGGAAGCTAGACGGGTGACCCCACACAAAGTTTATACAATCTCCATAACCGAGAACCAAGATAGAGATTGAACTATTTTTGTCCTGTATTCAGCGGGTCCGAAAATCATTGATGACCTTGGATTTAATGTGTAGAATTCGAAAGGGTCAGATATAAGAGCGACTTGAGAGGTGCCGATCAGGAAAGACAGACAATCCAGCCCCCCTTATTACAACTTCGGTATTCCCACCAGCAATGTTGTACACACACTTTAACGAATGCGGCATGGATCAGCATGGTGATCCCCTAAATTTGAAAGGTTGATATTTACGAAAATGTACAATTCATAGTACAAATGTACAATCGGGAACTCGGCAAATGAATATAACAATGGTGTTTGACAGCCTGGCTAAAAAATAAAAGAATTACCGTTTCCAATAATATTTATTTTACAAGACTTATAATGAAATCTTCGATATCTTTCCTGCACAATCTTAAGCGACCTTCATTCGTCCCTTTTCTGACTTTAATAAGCTCAAGCTTTTAACAACGGTCGTTTCAGCAACTCGGAGGCACAGTATTTTCTGTGGCTGGTATGGAAGCTTATTAGAATGCAGACGCGCGCAGGCCTGCAGTGCAACCCACGTGCGCATCACCAGAGCCAAACTGCCTAACTCTATTTTTATTGGCTTCTCTCAATTCTTTATTCCCGATTTTACGGGAGTCTCATGTTACGAAACATCATCCCAAGGTTCAGACTTGATATACCCAGCACAAGCTAATAATGCGAGATGATTAACAGAAAGCCCTGAGATAATAGTTGGCCAAAATTGATATTGACCTTTGGGGCTATTTATAACAATTTTGACTTCTAAATAGGTGCATAATGTTTAAGTGCAGGTGTATAGGGTACAGTAAAAAGATATATATTTAGGTGTGCATACGGATAATATAATCCGTTTATATAAACATCAATAAGTGAAGACGGATTATTCCTATATAAGTTGACATTTAGGATAGGTCAAAGACTAAAAGAATCTGCGCCCTTTCTTTACATAAACCTCTCCGTTTCACAATGGTTGGAAAGCTGCCGAGAGTCGGGACCTGCAGAGGACGAAATCGTGGAAAGCATACCCCAGGATAAGGCGCAGAAGGATGGCTGCAATACCACTTGGGGGCCGGAAGCGTTCGTGATAATCAGCGAAGAACCAGCATACTGGAACTCCAATAAAACGAGGAATGCAGTTATTTCCTTAGATGGTTTCACAATTTATTAGTATTTCAACTCCAGATCATATATACTCATACTGTAGCCGTGAGAAAAGCTCCAACGAAGTTAATAGTCCAGAAGCTCTAGAAATAATAGCAGATTACTTGGTGTTCTGTATTTGGGGCATATTCGGTAGGAGGTAAGTACCTACCTAGCTATATCCATCAAAACCCGAAGGATTCTATTTTACCATCACCATGCATATCGCGGCCCTTGGCGTCGAGAACTCGGTTCTACTGGTAGGAAATCTACGCATTTTGGATCGATGTCTAGAATGCGCCCATCCTGCTACGTGTTTACGCGGGAGGATCTAGTTCACCACGTTTTCGTAGGATTGCGTAAGCCCCCAATTCAGATTTAAGGCTGACTCCTTCGGAGTATCAGAAAGCAACATGATCCCGCATCTCTTGAATCCTAGATTGCTCAATAGGCCAATACCATATTAACATCTCCCTGCTCAGCTTCCCCGAATTCTGGTGTCTATATGGCACTTATTCATTCTATAAATTTGATTATATTCCACGCAAGATTACCCCTTAGTTGAATTATAGGTACCCGGGTAGGCATTGGATTGGCAATAATTTGAAACCTAGTAGGGGCATCGGCGGCTACAGGCCAAAAGATTCTAGCTATGGAGTTCATCAGTTCGATCGCGTCTATCGCGCAGTTGATAGAGATTACAGCTAGAGCCTTCCACTATTGCATCACAGTACTTGGCGCTTCCAAGGTGATCGACGAATTAGGTCGTACGTCGAGCATGAGTCAAGCGACAGATCGACGTGGATGATTCTGCGACCCATAGCCGCCCTTTGGGACCTAATGACCTTATTCATAAGCTAGAAACATACATGACTGATCTATCACGGCAATGTTGTCCAACAGAGACAGGATGGAATTGGACAATGGTTTCTCGAGTCGGTGGAGTTTCAAGACTAGATGCAGTCGACTGGGGGTACGATGTGGTGTTCAGGAGCACCAGATACAGGGAAAACTTTTATGGCCTCAATAGTCCGTTGAGTATCTTCGGGACAGGATACACGAGTGTGGAAATAACCGTCTAGCATTCGTCTATTGCGACTATCGTCAACGCCAAGATCAGAAAGCATGGATGATGCTCGGGAACCTTTGGACGCAGCTTTTTCGCCAACGAGGTCCTTCTACTACGGAGGTTGAGCATGTCTTCGGTGAGATACGACTCGAACGCAAATACTCAATAAGATCAGGGACTAAGTAACAAACAGCACGCAGGGGCAGACCTATATCGTTGTTGATGCTCTTGATGAATGCGCGGATGAGAACGAAAGAAATAGCTTCATTGATAGTCTTCGCAGCTTGTAACCGCTAGTAAACGTATTGGTTACATCTTGAACTACCGATTTTGATAACGCAGGGTTCACCGATGTTCGACCTTTTCGTTTTATACTTACCAACGGAGACATGGGTACCCACATAACCGCGCGAATACGAGGATCAAAGAAAATATCAAGTTACGTACAGCTCAGGCCAGAACTAGAAGAGGATATTCGACGGCTCGTTACTGAGAGGGCAAACGGAATGTGGGTTACAGTTGGGAATGCCATCGCTTTAGCCTCGATAATACGCCGATTGCACTGCGTGCCTAGGTTTCTCCTATGCGGAATGCATCTGGACTCGCTGAGCAGAGCTTTTATATGCCCTCTCTATTAGCCCAGATGTTACAGAGCTTGACAAGGACGCAATTTGCGAAGAGAGCGATGTTACTAACTAGGTACTGTGCTCGGTTAGTAGCTGTGGAAGGTGAAAGTAAGACTATAAGATTCGTTCATTACACCACGCAAGAGTACTTCAATAGTCTTAAGGAGTCAGCAAAATTTGCCCATAGCCATGGGGAGATAGCTCTAATGTGTATTTCATTCCTTGGGCTTAACGACTCGGCCCCTTCGGCGAACGGGCCCTTAGCCCAGGTCTGGCCCCCACAGGAGGAGACGCGATTTGTCGCATACGCAGCCATATATTTCGGGTATCATTATGTCGGGGAGTCAAAGGTCTCTGATCCAAGAGATTCCGATTCCTTGGAAGAAATTCCGGACCTGTTATTGAATTTCCTCAATCGTCTGGAGTATGTCCAACGCGTAACCACGTCAACACTTAGGAATATAGGGGGATGAATTCCGACAATATTCCAGGACCCCGATAGAGGCACGACCTCAGGTAGCCTTCGAATATTGGAAACGCTTTTGGATAGCCCATATGACGGTCTCTTACTGAAATGGTGTGATCAGAGAGGTGAGACGCCATTTGAGGCGACCCTCCGCCGCAACAATATCCAAGCTGTCGATATTATCCTCAAGAAGCACAGTGAACATAAGTTTCCCGGATTTTACCCAACACAGCCAGTTTCTGGAGTACACCTTGCTGCTCGAGTTGCGAGTTGCTCCGTAGTTGGCTTACTTCTAGGTCACATTAGTGACGACTATCTCCAGTCTCCGGGTTCTAATAGTGTACTACGCTATGCTGCCGGTGGGAATAAGCCCGAAAATGGTCTTCCTGCTTCAAAAGTTAAATCACCTCTAATTTTATGGCTCACTGGAGGCTAAAGAGAATAGACTTATCCATTATGCTGCGGCAAGCGGCAATATCGATGCTGTAGCAACATTATTGCACCAAAAGGGGTTCAATATAGATTTCCAAAACGACCAAGGATCGACTGCCACATACGAAAACCTGATTGATGTATGTTCAAGTCTCCTAAAGGCTAATGCGAGTATTAATATCAAATACCTAAATGGTCTTCCCCCACTTACTGTCGCTATTAAGAAACGTCTTCCAGAACTCGGATGCATCATGGCTCATCGTCCAATAGCGGAGGCTAGTGGTGCTGACGACGATACTACTTAGATAAAATAGTAACCATGGGGAAGTTCCTTAATCCATGAACCCTCTGATTCCTCTAATTTAAAAGCGGATTCTGAGAGGTGGTCAAAGGAAGAGGACGATATAACCCTAGCAGCATTGTGTCTGCAGAGAAAGTTCAAAACGTCTCAAACCACCTATGTGTCAGCTTGTCTCCTATCCCGTATCTTGGACCTAGCAGATCATTGGGTAAAGTCTACTAGTGTTTGCGTTAGCATGGAAAGGGGTGGTGAAGTGAGGAGATGGGGTGATCTCCTAACACTGGATATTACGAGCAAAGCCATCAACAGCTTCTCATCCAACCCCGTACGGCGCATAGTCTTCTAGATTGTCAGTCACGACCAAGGCTACTGTTCCGACCCTAGTCGAGGCGAGAGCTGGACGTGGCTCACGGCTGACATCCACCGGAGAGGCAATGCTTTTGCTCAAGATATAGCAAGTCCTCAGGATCAGAATACCACCAACAGATAAATATATCTCGCTCATAACCGCGGCGCGAGCATACAATGGCATACACATACGCTATCGTGGAATCTCGCCGATCTCACAGGAGATGTTCTCGAGCGTAGTTCTTGGGTCAGAGCCTTGGCGCCGGGAGACAGAGTCGTCGTTCTACCTCACGTTCGGTACCCGGGTTGGGAGAATTGGGTGCGCCGCGTGAGAATCGATGTTTACACGACTTGCTTAAGGAGTAATGAATAAGAGAACGAAAAGAGGTTGGTTCATTAGGGATTTCAAATGCATTATACGATGTCGTGCGCCGTACTTGGGTGGAACCTTGAGTTTCAAGGGGGCTAGATGGAGGATTAAGACGAGATGGATGAGGACACCGAGGTGATGCTGTGGGTATGTTGGTGTTTTACGGGAATATGCAGTTTTCCGAATATCGCTAAGGAGTAAGGTCTATAAAAAAGCACTTATTAGGTAGGTACCTACCTAACCTACCTCTATCTAGGCACTAAGGCATGTACAATACTACATGTAGTACCTATATAATTTGGTATGTACCTACATAGTAGGCGGCCTGCACTGCCTCCTTGCAGATACCACGTATACCAAGGCAGGCAACCACGAATGATAGGTGCACAAAAAAGGCGCGCTATTGCCTGTAGTCGATTTACTCTGCAGTGAAAACCACTTAATTTCATGTAGGTATGCGTCAGCAGCCGAGTAGTTACTTCCATAACTTCCATCATATCGGTATTTACATAAGCAGGCGTCAATTTGGGTTGTTCTTTAAACTTAAAATGTTAAACTCGGTTTCCTTTCGTATTTCATTCGTTCTAAAGCTAGAATATCAAGATCCAACGGTTGCGTGGTCAACCGAAACTTTTTGAGATGGCCTCAACTTACACCAATTTCAAGTTGCTCAATGCCGCTGTCGATACTACACCCCTCATTGACAACCATGCTCACCCACTACTCACCACCGACAATGTGAATAAGCACTCTTTCTTGTCAATTGCTACCGAAGCAAACGGTGCCGCACTGCAAGACTCCAAGAAAAGTCTTGCCCACCTCCGTGCCCTGAGACATCTAGCTAGTGTTCTCGGCTGCGAGCAGACGTGGGAAGCTACGGAGGCCGCTGTAGAGCGGAAACGACTCGAATCACGCGATGCTTGGATTAAACGCTGTTTCGAAGGTATTGAGACTATCCTGATTGATGACGGATTAGACGCACAAGGCCAAGCCGAGGATTACTCATGGCATAGCCAATTCACCAAGAGTAAATGCAAGCGCATTGTCAGGATTGAGACCGTGGCAGCGGATGTCATCGCCAAAAACCTCATAAAAGGCGCCAGCGCGGAGAAGTTCGTGGATCTATTCTCGGCGGAGATCTCACGGTTTGCCGCTGACTCCGATGTTGTGGCTTTCAAGTCCATCATCTGCTATCGACAAGGACTAGCTATTTTGCCTTGGGAAAGCGTGGACATGAAGAAACTGCAAGTAGAACTCGAGGATATTGTAAGTCAGGGAGTGACGTCCGAGTCACCAGTATCTGGGTTTTCTCTACGGAAAAGAATAAGTCACCCGTGCCTTAACAGTTTGATCGTTCATCTAGCTGCTAGCGCCGCTCAAGATCATGGGAAGACAATACAGTTCCATACAGGCCTCGGTGATAACGACATTACACTTAATAAATCGTCGCCGTCCCACCTGCAGAGTTTTATCAGAGAATACCCCGCGCTCCAAGTCGTGCTTCTTCACGCAGGCTATCCCTGGACAAAAGAGACCGCGTACTTAGCAGCCATGTACCCAAATGTCTATGCTGATATCGGCGAGGTATTCCCGTGTATCAGCCGTCAGGGTCAAGAGGGCGTCTTAAAAGAGATGCTGGAAATATGTCCGTGGTCCAAGATTATATGCAGCACGGACGGTCATGGATTCCCCGAGATGTATTTGATCGCAACAGCTCAATTACGCTCTGTCCTAAAGACGGTAAGTAGCTCTGTCGGATACCCCTTTTATTTTACTAACGTCCTTTAGGTTCTAGGGGAGTTGATCCAGACGCAGCAACTCAACGAGAGACAAGCCGTCCAACTCGTTCAGGATATCCTATTTTATAATTCTAAGAAGCTTTATAAACTCGAGACGGACACTACTCTTTTCGGCCTTTTACAGTTAAGGACGGCCTCAAATGCCAGCTGGAGCAACCAGGCAGTTATAGAGAAACTCCAAAGTCTGAATGCCAAGTACTTGCGTATCTATTGGCAAGACTACACCTCTAGTAATAAGTGTCGTCTGATTCAAATTAAACAAGCGATCAAGACATTGTCTAGCGGGAAGCCTCTAACCTTATCCCTTGTCAAAGCTACTTTTGGAATGATACAGACCGATGCGTTAATCCCTCAAGCATCGGCGACCGGCATGTACACAGCCCATCCGGATTGGTCGAGTCTGAAACCGGGACCTACCGATGGCCATGTTAGCTGTTACGCAGATTTTACGGAATTAGACGGCTCCGAGGCAGCACTGTGCCCGAGAACAATTCTACGTAAGGCGGTGCAGAAAGCAGCGGACCAAGGATTAAACTTTATCCTCGGTTTTGAGGTTGAGTTCCTTGTTATGGAATATAATGCGACGAAGTCGGGCGAAAAGTTTCAAACACTCCGTAGTGATGGTCATAGTTGGTCGGTATCGAGAGCGTTCGCTGATTGGGGCCGCGAAGGAAGCTTTGCTACGGCTGTTGACGAGATCCTAGATAGTCTAGACGCGGCAGGTATCGAGGTTGATCAGTTTCATCCCGAAAGTGCGCCGGGGCAGTTCGAGCTTGTGCTATCACCGCTACCACCATTAGAAGCCTGTGATAATTTGCTTCACGCTCGTCAAATTCTCGAATCTGTCTCGGCGCGCCACGGGTTTCGTGTAACACTCTACCCTAAACCGTTTGCTGATAAATGTGGATCGGCTTCGCACATGCATATGTCCATCTCTTCTCCTGGGGGCGACCAACCGGAAGTCTACGAACCATTTTACGCCGGTATTCTGGAGCATTTTAAGGCCATTTTCGCCTTTACCAATAGTAACCTAACGAGCTACGCGCGTATGGTGGATAGTTACTGGGCCGGCGGGAGATGGATTGCTTGGGGTACGCAGAATAAGGAACTGCCGCTACGTAAAGTCGAAGGCAGTCACTGGGAGCTCAAAGTCCTCGATGGTTTGGCCAACCCCTACTTCGCCGTCGCTGCGCTTCTTACCGCCGGTACTGACGGTGTCCGGAGGAAAGCGCCACTAACCTGGAAGGATTGTGCGGGAGATCCCGCCCGCTTAACGGCGGAAGAAAGGGGTAAGCTGGGTATCGATAAGATGTTCCCAGCAGACTTACGGGAGGCGTTAAAAGCACTACAGGACGACGAGAATCTTGGTCTGGACCCTAAGTTCGTACAACGATATATCCATATTAAGGAGGCTGAACTAGCGATGCTAGAGCCTATGGAGCCACGTGCGTTGCGCGAGTGGATGATGGAGAGATACTAAGGACGATGGAATAAAATAGGGCGGGTACTAGGTTATTGCTCTACATATGGATTTGATACTAGCCTAGGTAGTTAATGGGTTTGGATAGATCTCATACAAAAGGGGTCATGTTAGCTAAATATAACTCGAATGCATCTCCTCTGAAAGCTACGATACCACTGAAGTGGAGACATATTTCCCAGCTGCTGAACTTGAATCAGACGCTGTTATGTAATGATATATTTATTTATGTTGCCTTCACGATGCACGACTCGAAATACTTTTTTTAACACGGCGCAAAATGCCCGTCAATTCCGTACACCTAATCAAATGTAATCTTCTTGCCTTGAGGCTTAACAACAGCACCGGTAAGATACGTCGCCACGCCCGCGTCTCCATACCCGGGCTTCGCACCCTTTTCGCTCTTCTCTCCAAACGCCGCTTCCTTTTTCTTCGCATCCGCATTTCCATCCGTCTTCCGCGGCGGTCTGGGCTCCCTCTTCCCACCCTGCGGGCGTTCCCTCTTGCCCTGTCCCTGTCCCTGTCCCTGTCCCTGTCCCTGCGCATCCTTATCCTTACCAAACCTCTTCTTATATCTCGCCTGATCATCCTCCGCGGCCTCGATCTTCAACTCGCGGCCGCGGAGGCGGTTGACCCACCACTTGCGCATTTTGAACTTCTTTTCTTGCTTGTCGCCGTTGCCGTTGCCGTCTTCGTCTCGTCCGTCTTTCTTTTCCTCCGCGTCGCGGAAGTCGTCTTCCGTCTCGATCTCCTCCTTGATCTTGACGAACCCTTTTACGGCCCACCCCGCCGCCTCCGGGTCTTTGAACTTGACCCATCCGAATCCCTTGCACTTCCCGCTGTCCTCGAACGTGGCTACTTTGGCCCATTCGATCTCGCCGCACTTGTCGAAGTGCGCGCGGAGATCGTCTTCGGTTGTTTGGAAGGAGAGGTTGCCGACGTAGATCTTACGGCTGGTTACAGCCGGGGTCTTGTCTGATGTGGATTGAGCACCGTTTGTGGTGGGAGCTTCTCCGTTCTCAGGTTGTTTGCTAGGTCGCCCTTCGTAAGAATTGGAGTTCTTGATTAGGACTTTCCGTCCGTTGATTTCAGTCTCGGTAAGCGCCATAGCGGCGACAGAAGCAGACTCGACGTTGAAATCCACGTATGCGAAACCCTTGTTTTGTTTTGGCAGTTCCACGCCATTGGCAAATCTCCTCTCCGTGCTGAATTTACTCGTAGGTAAATTGACTCTTGTAATGTTCTCCTCTTTTATCATGCCTCCCGAGCTTTCGATTAACCATTTGAATAATTCCACCCTCGACATAGTAAACGGTAAGTTTCCTATCCATACGCCGTATTCGGAACGTTGGGACTTCTTATCTCCCTTGCCGCCTTTAGCTGCACCCTTAGGGATGGGTAGTTCGTCTTCTGATTCGGCTTCATCGTCACTCTTGGGCTTTTCGGGGAGTGGTTTGCCTTTCTTTAGAAGTCGCTTCGCTTTCTTAGACGGTGGTTCCGGTAGCGACAAGTCTACCTCGATCTCGTCGATTTGCGATTTGCGCTTCTTGGAGTCGTTGGTCTCTGGCGCGGCATGTTGCTCAGCTTCTGTTACAACTTCGGTCGCCATTTTTATTAGAAGGCTTCCCAATTGACTTTACTTTTGTATTATGGTTAAAATGCTGGACTGTTGCATTCTCGCACTCGAGGTTGAAAAGTTGTAGGATGCAACTTTCGCGATTTTTTTTATGGAGCTGATAAGATAAGAGCTATAACAAACTAGTCGCATATGCCATTTAGCTGGATAGGGGTTCTATATGCACGTATCAGGTTTACCCCTGAACGGCACTCTGTCCTACCTACCTATGTAGGTAGGTAGCTATAAGTTTCGAGGACGATATAGCTATATAAATCGTATCTCCTATTTATCGCTTCATATACTACTCATTCATGCACCCACTTCCCATCCTCCTTGCTCTTTATGATCTCGTGCACATCGACCCTCTCCTTTACAATCTGAGCTCCGTTCACGAGGTCATTCTCGTCGGCACGCTTCGCTGCTTCTTCTTCGTCCTTCGCGATTCCTGCTTTGACGTGCCTCTTCACTAGTCGCCGCCTCGCCGTGTCGAAGTCCACATCCACGAACCATCTCTCATCCATGAGTTGCGCAGCCTCGCGCCACTAGAGCACCACGAATCAGTGATCATACTTCTAAAAAAGAAAAAAAAAAACAATCCAACACATCTTGACATAAATTACTCCTAGTCTAGTTCACCGCGATCCCCCCTCGCCAGTTCAGTGTTCAACAAGCGTAGTAGGTGAACAAACCCATAACGAAACACTTACAGGCTCCTTATCCAAGCACACATAATTCCCCTCAAAAACCACAATCCTATGCGCCGGCAAAATCGCAATATCATCCGGTTTCGGGTCCTTAATCGCATGATCGAAACTCGGCGCATACACCGGCTGCAGCGGCGGCGGCGGCACTGCACGCAGCGACTTCACCAAAGCCAGGAACGCGGGGCCGTCGAACGTGAACTCGGCGCCCCGCCGCGCGTGAGCTAGCGCTGGGTCCGGCATGGCGGATAGTTGCGCCCGCGTCAGATGGTACCCGTCCATAGGCACGAAGACGGCGGGAGGCACAGCCTCGGGCACGTCTGGGTGGAGGGTGGCGTGCCGCGCATTGAGCGCCGAAGTGACGATTTGGGAGAGGGTTGTTTTGCCTGTGGATCATCAGCGTTTGTTCTCTAGTATATAAGAGGAGAGGGATGCTTGCCCGAACCCGGGATCCCGGCTATGGCAATCACTAGGGATTAATGTGTTAGAATCACGTTTATGATTTAGGCGTCATATGCTGTGTGACTTACAAAGTCGACGATCCGCGGGAAGTTGTTGGAACTTCTCCCACGCCTTGTCTACTAGTCGAGATACTTGGTCCTCCATATCCTCGTACGGTCTTATAAGCCCTTACTAAAAAAAAAGAATGAAAAGAACGCTTAAAGTCAACTTACGAAAATCAGTTGAGACAGTTGTACTTAATTATTCTTATTATATATTCGCCCTTGTGTAAGTAGTATATATCGCAGTTGGAGAAGTTCAAGCCCCTAGTCCTAGTCCCATTCTCCATTGGTCAATCCCCTCACCCGGGCGCGGAAGCCTTTGCGCCCCACCAGCGGAAGAAGTAGACGCACGCTGATGTCAAAGCCGATGCATACTTTTCTTCAATACATATCCCGTTACACTAGAACATATTTCCTTCCGCCAAGATAAAACGATAAAAAAACAATCCCCTGCTCCGAAAACCGGTTACTCTTTCCCTTTTTGACCACTATCGATATTACTATCGACATTAGTCTTCGTACCAGAATTCAAGCAACTCCATTTCCCCGCAATGGACCCGGATCTCGACTCCGGCCTCTTCGGTATCCAGCTCTCGGACTCCGAGGACGGAAGCAATGACTCAGAACCCGCGGAAGGGACTCGGCCCAAGAAGGAACCGAGCGCACCCGGGGACCGGACGGCCCAGTCTGAGGAAGAGTTTCAGGCGGTGCGGAGGGAGTATCGGGTCAAAGTTGAAAACGGAGAAGTACGTATATAAATAATTTTTCCACTTGTGCTCAGAGGATATAAAGTCCGAGTTATAAGTTAACGCATTCTTAGATATGGAAAACTATCCAACGCCCTCGAGGACCAGGACGAGTTCCCAAGCCTGAGGCCCAGGCACTGCTACACGCAGTCGAGGAGTTGTATTTTTTCCGGCGGTATTTTGAGGGCGCACAATTTGTGAGGACTATATTTGGTGAAAGCAAAGATAAAGACGAAGGAGGGGACCCCATTGAACTTGACGACGATACCAAGAAGTTGTTAAGGTATTACGAGAAGAAATGCGATGAAAGTGTAACTATAAAGACAGGACCTCAAGGTTGATACCCCCCCACCATATAAAAATTCACGGAATACTTCATTTCGCAAAAATAGGGCAAAAGTGGTTGAATGCGATGGGAGAAGAGCGATTATTATCTTTATCCCTTACTCTGTTTAGAGTAATTCTCTATATATATCTCTCTAAGTCTAACATCTGTACTCCCCGTTGGTCTGTCGCGGGCGAGGCAAATATGTACACCTATGCCGAAACGTAGCAGGTCTAAATAGTCCCCCTTTTCTATTCAACACAGTTTGGTTGATTGGGTATGCCGGAACGCCGTGCTGCTGTAAAAATCAAAAATTCAAAGTCAATTCACCAACCCCCATTTTTTGTTCTCTGTAATACTCCGGAAATGCTCTTGGTGGTCGATATGTCGTTGCTTATCCCCCTCGTCATATGACGTGCGGTGGATGTCGTGATCGTAATTTGACGAAAATATAGGAATAGAATGGTAAAATGCCAATTCCCAATTTATGCCATCATCTTGCCTTCGATTCGCATCTTTTCCTTTTCCCGTTCTTCGGCAAAGACACGTCTGCTCATGGCAAGAACACACTCGAAACCCTCCTTGCCCTTTGTGGCATTTTCTCGGAATCGGGTAACCAGGGTATCCTCGATACTGCTCTTGATTCTTTGCCAACCACCGCAGAGAGCTGTTATCCGGGCATCCTGCTCGAATTGTGTCCTGTGGGCATCAAGGGGGCGATAGACCACCGTCTCTTGAACATTGACCATATTTGCCCACGTGATGTTTTGCGATACCATCGTGACGGTTTTCGCGGCGGGGTCAACATAGGACGTTTCGAAGACCTGACTCGTCTCCATGCCGCCGATGATAGATTTTAGCCATTCCGGCGCCGATTGCTTACAGGTGATGAGACGCTCGGTTCGTAGTATACCGGTGGCTGGGTCGACTTCTCGAGCAAGTGTATCGACGGCTATAACATGGGTAGACTTATCGTTCCAAGGGCAGTATTTCCGCCAGTTGGCGGTGGATACTTCTTCCCAGGAGTAGTTGAAGGTGTGGGTGTTGGAAAAGACCTTCATTTCTGATGGACGATCCCAATAACGAACCGGATTGGTGAAAGAGGACGACAGTTCCTTTTTCAAAGGATAGACTTTGGCACTACGGACGATGTTTTCTCAAGTCCGGATTCTCAACCGTTGAGGTTTTTTACGCTGTTAACAAAAAAAAAAGGACGCTTCTGTGCGGTTTGCGATGTCGGTCGGAGAGTGCGGACCGAGATAACAAATTTCGTAGGATCGCGACGGTTTTCAAAAGTAGCGCCGAAGATGGAAAATCTCTCGCGTGCTACTTGAATATAATAATCAAACAAGATGCAGACAATTTCTTTCTTTCAAAGAATTGCCCCTTGACACGATAAATGATGGTAATGTGGCAGAATTAGCCAACTGGTGAAAAAATTTATCGAATGAATGCTAAGGGTGTCGAGGGATTTGTCGGAGATCTTTTTTTAATAAAAAGGATTTTTCGTAAATACCTTGAAAAAGATGCTGACGAATGACAAGGGAAAGACAGAGGCTTTTGAGAAAATTTCAATCCAAGGTCCCGACTGCCCGATCGGCATTGGCGACAAGGAAACCTTATCGCTAATTCCTTTTCTTTTGCCTTCCCCCGGTAATATTCGGTATCTCCTCTTATGTCCTCCCTATGTCCCCTTACACAATTCACTTCGCTAGTACATCCAAATAGGGATTAGCTTCGCCAGGTAAGAAAATCGCTCGGAGACGGTGTCCACGCTTTAACAAATTTCAATTTTTTCATTGGTTAATTCGTTCTAGTATGGATCCCGAGCTTTGGCCAACAGACCGAAAACCTGGGAGTCAGCGAACCATCCAGATTTTACTACCTTTTCGTCAAATTTTTACAATTTTGCATATGACAGAGACGATCTGCTGGGTCCATGACCTCTCAAGTCTCCACGACTCATTTTAGCCTATCCTCAACCCCTTACATCAATCAGCCTTCTATGATGATTTCTGACTTCAACCC
This sequence comes from Daldinia sp. FL1419, assembly GCA_025201765.1. Lineage (NCBI taxonomy): Eukaryota > Fungi > Ascomycota > Sordariomycetes > Xylariales > Hypoxylaceae > Daldinia > Daldinia sp. FL1419. The sequence goes on from MU623430.1 coordinate 28,202, forward strand.
TAACCCAGACCCCTATTGATCATCCACCTAATCGATCCGTGATATCACTAATCCTCAACCGGGAAAGTAGGTGATGACTTCAATACTGATCCGGAAACGCACAATTAATCATACCTTAATGTTGCATTTATCGATGTTATCGATAGGTTCCACGCTTTGGAAAACTTCTTGCACATAATAGAAGAATAAATACGGGACCTACCAATGCCTTGAATAACTACCTAGGTATCTACCTATTGTTAACGTTTAAGAATTAAGCGCAGGCATGACAAGACCGAGACGACGATTTCGATATTGGATAACGTAGAACATCCAAGCTTTTTTTTTTCTTTTTTTTTTTTCTATGTATCTCCATATATAGATGACGCATCCACAGCTGTTTATTTTTCGCGGATACCAGCCTCAACGTCACTGGCTCCACCGCCACTTGCACAACGGAAGTGAGGCGAAATCCCAATTGCCCGATACGGGATTCTATTTTGGCAAAGTAAGGTGGGCTTCGGGTCATTGGCCAGACTTAATCCCAACACTTGTTAAACACTTTTTATTCTATTGATTACATCCTTTGGGCAAAGAATAATAAATCCGGTCTCGAAGAAATTCATCCATATGGAAATCCGGGGTAGCGGCACTAGCCCGTCAAGAAAAAAAAGTATCCTTTTTAAATGTAGACTGTCGGTTGGTTCTCGTAATTTACCCAATAGTTTCATCTAATAATCGTCGCCGCGACTGATGACCTCCTTTACGGTAGGTCGGAGCAGGATAGTCTATAAACATGGATTAGTATTGTCGATATGCAAGCATAGGTATTCTAAGCTACTATGGGAAGACTCACGTGCTCGAATTGGGCTGTGTAAGACCCTTTCTTGTCCAGTAGAGGAGGGTAGTCCTCCACAATACCGGATTGTACAAGATTGTTCAACTAATATGACGTTAGGATTGCTTAATACGTGTAGACTTTTAGAATACTTACCCCTAGCAAGTATTTCTCTTGGCCGAGTCTGTCTAGATATCTTCGTGCAAATGGAATAGTACCGAAGTTCTTCTTGATGACATTGAGAAGAGATTTAGCCGAAGATAAACGTAGGTCAACCTTGGGGGCGTCGCTACGTAGGGCATAGTGGGAGACCTCTCCCTCATCGTGGACATAACCGTTTCCGGTGCTGCCGAAGGTCTCGATAGCGAAGACATCACCTTCCTCCATCTTAGTGTTATCTTGCGTTTTGACAATGGGAACGCTCTTGGTGCCGTGAATGCTATACGGTAAGATAGTGTGGCCGGTAAGGTTGCGAATTGATTTGATCGGATACGTAGTGCCGTTGATCTCACATTCGTAGCTCTCCATAGCCTCTTGGATATACCCTCCAAGTTCGCCGAGACGGACATCGATACCCGCCTCCTTGATACCCGTGTTGGTCGCATCCTTTACGGCCGCCAACAAGTTATCATACATGGGGTCAAACGACATCGTAAATGCGCTGTCGACAATTCTCCCGTTGACATGGACACCGATATCGACTTTCATGACGTTGCTCTGCTGTAGGATTGTCTTGTTCCCAGCATTCGGGGTATAGTGAGCAGCAATGTGGTCCAAGTTCAAACCGGTTGGGAAACCCACACCGGCAACCTTGGCATCACCCTCAGATAGCCCGTCATGTCCGACAAGACGCCTAATGCTATCCTCGATCCCCTCGGCGATCTCAGTTAAGGTCTGACCAGGCTTGATGTTCTTCTGGGCCCACTGGCGGACCTGACGGTGGGTTTCCGCAGCATGACGGTAGTCAACCAGGAAGTCGGTATTTAGGTTGTCCAGATGTCGCTTCTCTTCGCTAGTAGTGCGATAACGATTCTCATCTTTATATTCGACTTCCTCGCCCTTGGGATAGGTGTTGTTGGGGAACAGCTGAGACATCAAGACGCTTGGGGGGTCTGTCTGGGAGGTAGGCGCCTTCTTCTTCTTCTTTGGCTTCTTCTTTTTATTCTTCTTCTTCTTTGCAGCTCCAGGCGCAGGTTCGGTGGTTTGATCATCGGCATCATCCTCGGAATCTTCGCCAGAATGTTCCGCAGCGTCGCCGCCCTTGGTTCCGTTGGTTCCCGCAGCAGCCTTGCCGTTGGTGGCTCCCTCGCTCACTATCGTGAAATAGCAAATTAGCAAAATGTTTATTGCAGGTTATCTTCCATTAGCTCGAGACTAACCACTGAGCTTTTGGAGCTCGTCCGATGGTGCTTTAGCAGCCATTTTGCGACGAGTTAAAATAATACTTTTTGGTTGTTTAAGTTAAGAAATCTCGACAAGTACTTGCAGCTTAGAACTTTTGAGCCCCACCAACTTTTTATCGGTCTAATAAGTGTTGTGCATCGGAGGGCGCGGGGCACCCGAAAACCCCCGTTATTTATTGGCCTTAGTAGGTACTTACTATGTACCTTTAACAGATTAATACCAGGTTAGGTACTTATTAAAGCTAACAGTGCTTTTGCTTCTAGTGTATACCTCTATTATCAAATGCGTCCTATAAATAAGCTACAACAAATTGTCAATAAATATATAGAATGTATGCCACGGGTTTCTTCGCTATTAGATCATCTAGTAACTAACCTACGTCGTTAGTTGTTCGGAAAAGAAAGAAAAAAAAACTTGATGGTATTAAAATGGTAGTTGTTAAATTTATATTAGTTAATAACTTTATAATGATATCAAGGCAATATATGCTTGCGCCTTTCTAAAAGCTATATAATTGTAGATAAGATACCACGAATAATAATAACTATACATAGAATAAGAAGTAATTGTATAAAGAATGGGAATTGAATATTAATTTACATATAGATATAAATTTTCAGTTTATAGATTATTTATGTTGTAATATTAACGCTTTATATAAAGTTGGCATGCTTTAATATAACTACCTAAGGTAGTTATCTCTTTATATAGTTACGGATTCATGGTGGCTCGACTTTTTGGTAATTACCTCCTGCAGCATAACTCAGAAATGTTCCCACCTAAAAGTAACCTACGAAAAAGCATACAACAAGTTTGTCCGACGAGAAATCTTGGTTTCTAAGTCCCAGCTTATAATTGTACGTCGCGAGAAAACTTTGCTAGAGTTGTTGAACGTTTTAGGATTATAAGTATTTTTCAACAAGGTATCCGGTGATTAACCTGCCTATTTAGGTAAAGACATCGCGTTAGGAGGCAGCTGAGATATTATTTCACGGTATCTTCCTGTACCTTAGCGCCACATTTATTTACGTGATTTTCCAGGTAAGATATTACATCCACAAGAAATGAACTATATAACTAACCTTCGTATCCCACTTAGATGATCTCCTCAGTCTACCTAGGTAGTTATCCTTGGGGATACCACCCCCAAGGCTGGCATCCGAAATAAAACACGGCATGGGTGACATGGGATGCTAATAGGTGGTAAACGGATTCGTTTCATTACATTGGTATTGGAAGTCTTGGAAGTATTGGCGGAGCCCGGTTTTCGTTCGCTAGGTACCTATCCAATCTCTTACGCGGACATGTACCTACCTACTTACCTAGGTACCTACGTATGACTACCACCGTCAGCCTGAAGGGCAGGATACGGATAATTTAAGCCAATTAGCCCTCTAGCCACATCACCGAATTATGTATTATCAAGTTTGAGTTCTATAAGGCAACCCGACCAAATACCTACCTATGATTCAACGCGATATACTTTATATCGTGCACCTTGAGTCAGGCGCCAGCACTTGGTATGCAAAACGGGTATCCATACATATCAGGCTATGCCATCTATTTAGTCCAATAACATGCATACACACTACCTACCTCAGGAACCCCAGGTACAATTAAGGACGTGATATGTAGGTAGCTTTAGAAAGTATGCTCTTCCGGTGTGGATGTAGATATCATACATATGGCATAAAAACATATAAGACGCCGTGCTGCCCTGTTGACCAGATTAGTTAACCGGTAAAGGGCTCGCAGATATATTCAGGTCTAAGGGGGGGCCTATTTGTGTTGCCTGGGGAAAGATCATTGAGGCTAAACCTCATTTCATAGTCAATAGCATAGGACCGTGCTGTAACAGCCCGTGATAATGCAAGCTGACCAATGCTCCGAAGAGCGGTTAAAGACTCTCGAAATTAGCCTGGCTCTCATCCAGGATCGTCTTTCTAAACTTGAGGATGATTTCGTAAGTATAAACCGAGAGATACTTCTGGACGAAACTAACCGGGGAACGATTAGAATGCCCGACTCTCTTGCCCCGCCTGTAAGAGGATATTTGCGCACAACGGTCATCGCAACCGGCATATTCGAGACTTCGTGAGCAAGAAACCAGAGACTGAACTGCTTTGGTTGGAGCATAAACAGGCTCTCGATAGACTTCACTTAGATCGCGGTGCGGAACAACTGCGGAGTACCAACAACGACCGCCAGCCCCTACAAAGCAACAACCCGACAAGTTATGCCGGTCCCGGTGGTTTTTTATCTACGAATCCTCCATTCGAATCAACAATGGGACATTCCGTAAACCCATACGTGATGGCTGGGCTGGACAATACGAACATGTTCACCTTTGATATCGTCGCAGAATATCAGGGATTCTCCGCTTACGACCAAATCCCTTGTGATGACATGCTAGGTGATGAACATCAGCTTTCGCTGCAAAACCCAGCCGTCACAAACACGCAAGGCTTCACTGGCTTAGGTAGCGACTACGCTGGGAACGACATCGACCACGTTGGGCAGCCCGGGAACGGAGGCACCTATGACAACCGAAACAACCAATACTGGCAGGGGTGAGATATCTAGGCGGGGTAAGAGGCTCTGCGGGATGGAGGGATGAGCTATGTAGCTATGTGCTTGCAGGGGATCAAACCCTTGGGTAATACCAGGTTTGGTGCCCTATTAGAATGTCTATTGTCATTGCTATAACAATACCACTTAGGAGGGCGGGCGGGGGTGTGGGGGGTTTCGGAATACTGTAGGGTAGAAGATTTGATTTGCAGTTGCGATGTAATTGTTTTCATGCGAAATATACGTTTTTATTATTCAATATAACCGTCTTCGAATTATGGTGGAAAAAAGCTAGGTTGGGTATTGATCTTTGATTTGATAGTCACATACATATGTACCTAGGTACCTATTTTTCAGTTCTCGTATCTAGGTACAATACCTAGTTTCCTACGTTAGGTACAATACATGTAGTAATTACTCACCTAGGTACCCAAGGTGCAATACCAAGTACCTGGGAAGAGAAATATGCCCAAGATTATCTTTGTTTTCCGCAACTTTCTAGCATAATAATAGCTCCGGCGATTAGGTAGGTATGCCCGATAACGCAACATATTCCACTTACTAAAAGTCTACTTGAATGCCTCTCTATATTTCAGGTACCCGTCACAAAACGCCGTTCCTTAGCGAATTTCAAAAAGTACAGCTGCAAGGGACAAGCTGCGAGGGACAAGCGGTGCACTAGCCGACAAAGTCTGATTGGCCGTGTTGCTTTTACTATCATCGAGGTGGCATAGGTACTTACCTATCAGGAGTCGTTCGGAGGTATTATTATGGATCCCGCGTAGGACACGGACCACCCGCAGAATCCTTACCGCTTGGGAACAGGCCTATTTGTAAATGTCCTCGCTCTGCATCCTAGCATAGACTCTAACCTAGATAATTTAACAACCAATCAGTTTACCAACGGACTTACTAGACCCTGACTATTATCCTAATAGTCGGTGTCCCGAGTCCATATACTGATAGACGTGAATGCACATTATATTTGTAAATACGTGGATATGTACCCGCCTATGCCGCCCAAATATAACTTGAAGCTTGAAATGCTAGGCGATCTTGACCTACGATCCTCCGGTCGGGAAGTTCATTCGATAGAAAGAGTGATATCTCATCTAATAGGATGTGGCCCTGCACATGATACGGCATACCAAATGCACAGCCTACAAATCGACATAAAAATGGCCAATTATGGCATTGGATACCAATAACTGCATGGTATCCAATATCGCAACGCCTGATGCACGTCACCTACGTGATAATGCCTAGGTACCTACTACGCGCCTCAATTCAAAATGCAACTAATATTCGCCCTTTGCCGCTACTGGACATTGTCCGGCACGGGACCTGTGAGCTACCGAAAGAAGGACTTCAATCATTGCCAGTCATAAGGTACTTATTAACGACGAATTCCCAACCCAAAATTTATTCCCCAAGCCTGGAGTATCCTAAAACCGTTCCTACCACGATTCAAAAGCTGTTCTCGACCCATATCAGACATAGCGCTTATACCTGTCGTCCCCCGGCCAAATCCAAAGATTATTGAATCTATAAAATTGGATTGGTACTTCACGCACATGGAAGGCCCGGGAGACTCGATCACGGCGGTCCCGGATGTTAACACAGGAGATGAAGCCACACCCATCTCTTACGCCAACCTTGCAAACGACGTAAACAATCTGGGGAACCTCTTTGCTAGAAGATACGAGCAAACTGGCTTACTCGACGACTTGCAACACGCGATTATTTTAGCCCAATGGGCATTAGACATGACATCTAAATGCCATCCTGACCGGGCAGGGAGGCTTATTAACTTAGGAAACTGGCTAGGAAGAAGATTTGAAAGGACTGGGACTATGGAAGACTTGGAGAAAGCGATTTCACTCTCTTCGGCATCTGTGGAACTTACTCCCGCTCGCCATCTATGCCGAGCAGCTCGGTTAACTAGTCTCGGAAATTGGTTAGCTAGAAGACACGAAAGGACAGGAAACCTTACGGACCTCCAACATGCAATCGGACGAATCAAAGAAGCTATGAGAGTAATGCCCGAGGACGACTGCAATCAAGCAGTCTACCTTGCTAGCCTTGGGAATATGTTGGCTCTCTTATATAAACGGACCGGAGTCATAGACGATATATCATGGGCAATTTTCACCGTCGAACACGCCCTCGCATCTATCCCCGACAGCCACCCCAGCAGAATGAATTGGCTCAGCAACTTAGGGATAATGTTAACTTGGAAGTACGGGAAAACTCGTATCCTCACTGACCTCCAATACGCTATTAATTGTGCTAGAGAGGCATTATATTCCATGCCCATTAACCATCCCAACCGGGCTGCCGCCTCCAGTAGCTTGGGAGACCTATTGTTTTATAGGTACGAGCAAGATCGCGCGGTGGAATCTTACAACGATTGTCTGGCTTGTTACAAGTATAGTTGGGCATGCGACAATGCTCCACCGGTTACGAGAATCAGAGCTGCTCATAAGGCAGCCATGATTCTTTTAGAGCATCAAGAGTGGGGGCAGTCAAGTCTCCTCCTAACTAAAGCAGTTTACCTGCTATTAAGCATCAATCGATATTGTCTAGACCAGCGAGACCAACAAAATACATTGAAAGAGTTCGCTGGGTTGACTACGCTAGCAGCATCTGCTACTCTTTTGACCGAAGGGGGCTTTTTAAAAGCTCTTCGACTTCTTGAGCTTGGGCGAGGCGTTATTTCTCGGCTAAGGTTAGGCGTCCAGCTAGATTTTGTCATCTCAAAACCGCAATGCCCCGGGTTTCCCCAGGAATCAACCCAATTTCAAATCTACCCCAGACCATTGCCCACCCACTTGCTCGACCTACCTGGAGATTCGTATAGACTATTACAGAAACTTGAAAATCCCAAGGTTACCCGTATTTGGACCGAGGGGAGCAAAGAAGAGCCATGGGAACTATCGGGACTCGAAACTTACTTATTTCCTTTTATGGAAGACGAATTGAAGGAGGTCTCCTCCAAAGGTCCCGTGGTGGTCATAAATACCAGCACGGTACGCTGTGATGCTCTTTTATTGGAACCACATGCAACCCGGTCAATGCCTCTCCCCAAACTCCATTATAAAGATATTGTAGAATACGTCAAATTCCTGGACTCGGCTCATCACCCGCTTACAAGATCGCTTGAAGAGAAAAGAAATATGTTTGGCCTCCTGGAGTGGCTCTGGGATACAACCGCACAGCCCATACTTGAAGCGCTTGGATTTCAGGCGCCCCCTGAAGGAGATAAATGGCCTCGTGTATGGTGGATACCTACGGGCCTAATGAGTTTACTGCCACTTCATGCTGCTGGCCTTCACCACACCTCATCATCTGAAGCAGTAATCGATAGAGTAATATCATCTTATAGTCCATCATTAAGGGCCCTCGTCCAAGCGCGGAAAACACCAACTGAGGTTTTCCATGTTCAAAAAGAAGCATTTCTAGTTTCGATGGAGACGACGCCGGATTGCCCATCTCTCTCTAGAGCGAAGGAGGAAATAAAAGTAATTGATGAATTACTGCCTCCGTCGGCTTCAAGAACAAAGCTAGAAGCCCCATGCAAAGAAGAAGTCATTTACGGCCTTAAGCGCTGCAATGTCTTTCATTTCGCTGGCCATAGTATATCGGATCAGATAGATCCATCTAAGAGTTGCTTGCTTCTACTGGACTGGCAAGAAGACCCTCTCACTTTCGAGGACATAATCTACCTAAAACTAGGGGACAGCCTCCCATTTCTTGCTTATCTCTCAGCTTGCTCGACAGGAGCAAATTCCGCGGAGCGGCTCCACGATGAATCAATAAACTTGATGACTGCCTGTCAGCTGGCTGGCTTTCGCCACACCATAGGATCCTTATGGGATGTATATGATGTGTATTCAGTTGACGCCGCAAGAGAGTTTTACAAGGTGTTCGGGAATAGCAAATCATTCGACGACGAAGCAGTTACGTTGGGCGTACATTCTGCCGCAAGATACGTCCGGCACCTTACTAATAATACCTCTCAGAATGAGGGCGACCCGTTTGCATGGGCAGCCTATATTCATATGGGGCCGTACGTGATAACTCCACCATTACTCCATTTTTAGTGCGATCTAACTTAGGTATTCAAGATAAACCAGAAGGAAAGTTTCCCAGTATTCAAAGCGGGTGGGATATTTAAAGCGTAGGTACCTACCTATATAGATTAATGTTACATGGTAAAGTATAGGTACCCCGATCCCGTTTTTCGTGGATTAAGGCGTATAAATCTTTTAGCTTCCATACTGACAATAAAATTGAATCACTTTGTTTGAAAGAAGTTCTTATACAGTAGTTCGATAATAGCTAGTTAAGTAATTGGTCAAGAAATCAGATTTTAATATATCTACCTCCTGACATATACTTACCTAATCTAGCTAAACATTTATAAATTACTCCTGGAACAGTTGGAATGTTTAACACGTCGGACTGATATACTAAATAAACAGGTAGGTACCTAGGTAGGTATTTAGTCTATCTGGCTCGCGTTAGGTGAACTGAGACTGAGCGTCACAATGAAGTAAATGTACAGTGGGTAGAATATCGGAATTTTCTTAAAATCATACGCGCGCATTATAAGTATTAAATTCTAATGTTGTCGATACGGACTGGAAATATACGTGCTATCTCTCTCTCCTTCCCATCAGGTAGTTGTTGTTGGGGACGGTACCTACCTACTTAGGTATTTAAAAGAGAGTACAGACACATTGGCAGGTTACATCTGGGAGTTCGGCGTTGGTTCGAGAAATATTTCCATAGTCAACCAACAATCAGTACTTACTTACTTCTATTATGAATAGGTAGGCTGTAGCTGAAATATACAATAGAGCCATGTTAGTATTATATATACGATGCTCCAATGATTTATGAAGCGTCGTGTCCAATAGCTTAATAGCTTGGATGTGCTGGTACTGCCTCCGGAAGCCGGTAATAGGATAGACAGCATACCACTCTCCCCTGCCTACCAATCGAATGATTAGGGATTCGTGGTTGAAGTTACACGGCATGAATCGCTTACGGGGAAACCGAAGTTTCAGACCGGTGAAAAACGTAGAAAGCGATAGTCGAGCAAAATGTACCTATTTAACAAAGGGGTGCCACATCATTTTGTTACTCTTTTCTCATTCAATCCTTCATAACCCATCTAAGCAGCTCTTTTGAACCCTGTTAACCAGGTCCTAGAATCCACATTGCAAAAGGCTTAGTACCGCTGGATTTAGGAGAAAAGCACCTACCGACTTTGAAAATCTCTTCCTCTTTGGAACCTTGGAGCCTTGAAGCCTTGGAGCCTAAGCCCAAGCCCCGCATCAAGATCTACGATGACCATAAAAGCTACCACGGGGGGGAACCCGCGCAGCAACGATGACGGGGAGTCTAGGCCGGGTAATAGATCCCAGAAGTATGACGATGAGTTTATATCCATGTGGGATAACGTATCCATTTCGAATCAAGAAAACGCCCATGACGACGACTTAGATGATGGCTACGACTACAGCTCCGATTCCGACGACTCTAACCCCGACGACGACGACAACGAAAAATCTCAGGGATGGATCCATAATCAACTAAAGACACTATCTGACGGCATCAAGGGCTTGACAACGAAGCGTGTGATTAGATTCGTCGAGAAGTAGTACGTGTATATCGAATCACTCGAAACCCGACTGATAAGCTACCTGGGTACTGATTCTTGAGTAGTCTGAAAGGTACCAAATTGATTTTCGTAGTAGGCCAAACAGGAACTGGAAAATCGACCATACTACAAGAGCTGACTGGCTTAAAGCCGGAAGTCGGGCACACGTTGGAATCAGGTACGTGATAAAAAGTTGTACGAACAAGCCGTGGATACTAAATTAATACGAAAGGTACTCGGAAGTATGAAATTCTTCCTGCCTTCGTTGGTGGGCAACAATATCTCTTTGTAGATACAGCTGGGTTTGGTGCCGCGGATATGGACGACATGGCCAATTATTACGATATAATGAATTGCTTGAAAGTTCTCGGCCCGTTCGTCACAGTTGCCGGCCTTATGTTTGTCTACGGCAAAATGCCAACCCGACTTCGGAAAGAAGACTTACGGACTATCCAATGGGTTGAGTGCTTCTGCGGCCCAAAATTCTTCCGTAATATCATTTTCATTACGAACAGCTGGGATAGTTGGTCTAAAAAGGCTTTTGAAAAAGCTTGGAACGACGTCCCAAAGCTACTGAAAGTTGAGGACGTTAAGAGAATCTTAAACCCACCCGGTCACTACAAGGAGGGCTCAGTGTACCATCATGGCTTCCCGGGAGGTGATGGATCTCTTGATGATTATGATAATTTGCTAAATCCTGAGGACCACCACCTAGAAAGGGGTGCTGAACTTCAGCAGCTTGTCCATAAACGCTACTCGAGAGCCACGGGAATAAAGCTTCAAGTCCTTCGCGAAATTGAAAGCGGTACCCCGATAAATGAAACCGAAGCAGCTAAAGTGCTTAAGGCAGACACGCCCTCAACTAGCATCCGTATCCAGAAAGGCTACGCTCTCGTCACGACAAATCCTACCAACCCCCAAGCTTCGAACCCGACTAATGAGAGATCCGAACTAAGCAATCCTAGTTCTAGCCCGGCGGCGCAAGCATTGGTGCTCCGGGAGACCCAACTCTCTCTGCAAAAACATCCTACGCCTACACGACAGCTTGTAGAAGAAAGAGAGGCCCCAAAGCGGTTGAGCTACTACGACCCATGGCAAGGCGCATCTATGTGGGCGAAGGCTGCTTGGTGGATCGCCAAATATTTCCGGCGCCTTTTCGGAAGGGGTTCTCAGGACCAAGGAGAAAAAGCTTGAGTCAAGTCAACTTAGAGCAATTCAATCCTATGGACCTTATAACCTAACCAGCAAGTCAAACTAGAATGGGTAGCGCTTATTGTAGGAACGAGATTACACACTCATTATTACACTTACGAATCTCTGAAGCAAATAATGTTATTCCTTTTTTTCCTCTTTGGATAGTCTGAATCTTGTATACGTACCTACTTTAGGTACTCGAGAAGATGTCTTCGATGGAGTGGTCAGGGCCGGGCGAAGGTACTTTAACCACTGTTGTAGCCGTAGTAGCTAGGACCAATCCCGACGATTATGACATTCCTTTCCCAAGGTCAGGCTGTTTATTGTATAGTGAGTATTAGCAAAATCTATAAAAAATATTCAGGTTTATAAATAGAGTGATGCATCCCTAGAATATGAACATAAAACAAGCCTAGGTTACTAAAGATAGAAAAGAGAAGGCGCTGAGAAGGATTTGAGAAAGGGTTAAGATAAATATAGAGGGAAAGAATTAAGAAAGAAAAGAAGGAAAAAAAAAAAAAAAAAAAAAAAAAAAAGCCGGGACTCGTCAGGGAACCTTTGAACATTTGACCTGAACAAGTTGGCCTTCTTGCCGCCCTGCCGCAGATTCGAACCCGAGTCCTTCGAAAAACCCGGAGGGGTTATTTCTATTCCCTATCACATCTCTAACCACTAGGCCACGACCACTTTGACCAGGCAGCTACAGATCAGGAGTGATACAAGGGGTTGCAAGCCTTCCTTATAAACCTTCTCGCGGTTACCTGGCAACGCTTGGGGATTTCTAGGGTTTGCGCCCTGCATCTTCAGCCTAGAGAACACACGACTGGGGGTTTTTGACTATGATATATTTAATCAAATAGATGAATGATTACCTATATGTGCAGGTAGTTAATTGGAAGACCACACGACAACCCCTATACTATCCCACCACCACCGTCTCCCGCTTCGCCTCCTCGCGCCACAGCGGATCACCCCTGGGTATCTTTACGCGGTCCAGTATCTCGCCCGCCGGCGTAGCAAACACGGTATTAAAAATACGCTCTCCCTGCTCCTCGGCCCATATTCGATACCTAAGGTACCCAATCCTCTCGTAAAACATCCCCCGACGTTCCAGCAGCAGAAACTCGGCGTTCTTGATCTTACTGCGGGGAATAACCTGCATTGAAATCGAGTTGTATGCTTCGTCGCTGTGCCATTTCACGAGAAGCCCGAGTACGGGACGTGTCTGGGAACCTGCTTCGTCGAGGTTGGCTTTTACCAAGACGCTGGCTTCCGTAGATAGTTTGAGAGACACGTACGCTCCGTCGGAAAGCGCGTGGTCTTGCTGGTATTCCTCCGCGGCGAAGTTGACCACCGTCTGGTGGGATCTCTGCTCGTCCGGCCACTTTATCTCCCTGAGCAGCAACTCCACCACGTAGCCTCTTAGATGTAGATAACGGGGAGCCTCGTTGCCGAGATCTGTTAGCCGCTGGGCCATGGCAGCCATAGAAGTCCCGCCAACCAACGGGTATTCGCCGTCGACTAGCAATGCTTCGAACTCTGTATATCCCAAGAATGTTTTTAGTTTAATAGGGCCTTCCCAGCCAAGGAAAGACCAGCTTGGGAAATCTGATCGTCTTTTGGTTGGAGACATATGCGTCCAGTTGATTATCGGTCTGCCTTCGTATATAAGAGTTCCCCAAATAGAATAAATGCCTTTGGTTGCCAGAAACCGCAGAACGCCAAGAACTGCGTCCAGCGCGTCAGACTCGTACCTCAGTTGTCTTCGGCTGTATTCGATTATCATATCCATGGCTGCTCTCGTAGGTGGTATTAAATAGTAGTTGTCATCTAGGTTTGGGTGTGGCGTAAATGTCCGAATCTCCATAGTTGGTAGGGATGATATTTTCTCTATTGGGACCTTTTCGTGCTCTGCTATACAGGTTTTATCGCAGAGGTACCAGACCCCGTGGTCCGTGAAAATGAGTCTTCTCGGTGACAGGAACCCTTCTTGGTATGTCCAACCGCGGCTTGCCCAGGTGGAATTTCTCACCGAATGAACGGGATGAGGGAACCCTTCTAAAAATACAACGTTGTTAACAACTTCCATCGCTTGTTTCTTACGTGATCTGCTTATTCCGGGGAGGCCGTAGGTAGCATCTTTTCCTGCCGTGGCAATAATTGTGATCTCCGAGTTTGCGTATATATTCCCCATCTGAGATACTTGGAAATGTTTGTCCGTCAAGTCATTCTGGTTGATACACTGTAATATGGAGTCATAATCAGAAAAGGGGGTTAAATAAATACTAGGCATGTAAAGCTATCGAGGTTCGAACCTACGTGACGATCAACCCAAAGGTATTGAAGTCCCATCGACAAGGTAACTTCTATAGAATCAATAACTACTTGCGAGTACTTGCTTGATGACGGCAAGTTGACGATATCGCCCCAAACGTACGAAAGCGCCGCATATTTGCAACCTGAAGGTGCAGGAATATTCCTTCGTTCCGGATGTTTACAGTCGATCACTCGAAAACTTGAAGCCGGCGGGAACGTTGGCCGCGCGCAAACATGAACATGGTTCTTGCGACAGTAGGATACAAATTGTTGAAGCCTCTTAAATGAGATATTTTTCGAGTCTATACGCTGGATCCCGATATTGATAATTTGACCGGGTTTGGATACTTCGAGCATTCCTTGAGACTCGTCGCCGAAATATACAAGTTTGCTGCTTTGTAAGACGTCTATTATCCATTTACTACGACATTGGATATAACAAGCTCGTTGTGATAATAGAGGACACTCTTTTCCGTCCAGGGATGGCAATTTAATATTTGCAAAAAGACGGCAGATACGACAACTTGAAGATTTGAGCTGCTTGTGAGATTCGGACAACCACAGGTGAGGATTATCGGGATCTTGTTTTGGGTCTGCTATGAGATCCCATGGTACCTCCCGACAGCGTTCGCATATATCAACATCGGTATTTGGGGGTGAGAGGTGAGGCGTGGTAATTAATGCCGTTTTCATTTTTCTTTAGATCTTGGGACGCCTGTTTCACAAGGTCGTTTTATTATGACAAGACTATATATCGTCATGCCTCCCATAGGTAACTACGCCGTATACCTAAGCCTCTTCGTTATTAAGCTATAGGTATATTTACAAGTTCTATTACCCCGTCTTACGGCTTACACCCGATTAATTCACTCCCATTGGTCCACGTCTGAGGGCTGAGGGTTAATTATCCACTACGCAAATGGATGCCAGGGTACCAATCGCCGGGGGTATCCCCAGGTATTGTAAGGGGCACTTGGAATAACCATCTCGTTTTAGATCACATGCGTAGATCCGTAATTCATAGCCTCGAAATAGGCTGCCTTACCATTGCCTGAATTACATCAAGTAAAAAACTACCGAATACAATGCATTAATAAGGGCGTATTCTCTATTAAACGTCTATCCACCTATGTAGATTAGGTAGTCACATGGTATCGCGTCCGCCTATCCCCTGTCGTGAGTATATTCCTATACCTTATTTCGTTCTCTTCC
Source organism: Daldinia sp. FL1419 (assembly GCA_025201765.1). Lineage (NCBI taxonomy): Eukaryota > Fungi > Ascomycota > Sordariomycetes > Xylariales > Hypoxylaceae > Daldinia > Daldinia sp. FL1419. The sequence goes on from MU623430.1 coordinate 43,381, forward strand.
CTGTTTCTGTCTTCTGTATGGCCGACTCGGAGTCCTATAGGCTACTGTCTGGATAGTCGAGAACTACCCAACTGTTCGGCAAACCAATCTGATAGAAATCTGAGTGGGTAGGTCGCAACCATAGCAACATGGTTTTGGCATTCTTTTCTTTCTCCCTACTTCCCTCACGTCGCGGACCTCTATCCTAATCCCTACCATATTCCATCACGTAGAATAATCTCAATCGTCCTCGACTGTGAGCACTCTACCGCTTCTTGACACTCGGGCGAGGCTTGCATTCATCTCCTTGGATGGGATGAAGCATAACTTTGTTGGGGTAGTTTTGACTGTTGCCCATGTATCCCTTGCTCCAGTCGTAGCCCACTGCGTACGCGAAGATGGTGCCCCCAGAATTAAATGTCGTTGCAGTAATACTACCCCCAACCGATGGGTATCCCTTTAAACGGTGCTTCGCGTCCTTATCCCAGAAATGGAACGATCCGTCGCTACCGGCTGTACTAAATGTACCGTGTTGAGGGTGGAACGAGATATCATTAACAGAGTACACCTGAGTCGTGTTACCCTGCGGCGGGTCGCGGTGGCATTTGAATGAGAAGTTGGAACTGCACCGCATTAGAAAGTAAAAAGGGGAGGATGTTTCTTTGGATCTGTAACATACCTTGAATCCTTGTCTTCTACGTACTGGATGGCACATCGACCCTCAATACTACCGATGGCAAAACCACTGGCGTCGGTAAAGCAGCTAACTACCCTAGTCTGCCACTTTAGGGGACTCTGGAGTGTCTTGTAGAATTTGAGAGGGTCCTGGAGGTTGATAACGTTGATGTAGCGATCCGCAGTGCCGATTACTAGTAGCGAATCGCGCACATCCATGGAGTAAACACGTTCTTGGCATGAGACGGTCCCGACAGGCGTACTCTGTCGCAGATCCCAATACTTGATGGTCTTATCCCATGAGCCAGTCACCAGCATAGGACTATTCGAGTTGGGCAGTTCGAAGAAGCGGGCGCATCGGACGGTCTGATCGTGCGCTGCTACTTGCGCCGTCTGAAGAGTCTGTAGGTCGCAGACCTTGGCCTGCTTGTCGGCACCGGAAGATACAATCTTGTTGCCGTCCTAGAAGAAGCGTCAATGTATGATATTCCCAAGTATAAGATGAATGCAATATAGGTTAACTTACTTTGGAGAAGTCTACACTGAGAACGGGGGCGTCGTGTTCGTACATGTGCTTTCCTTCGCTAGAGCCGTTGGCAGCAATCTGGTATATGCGAACTTTTTTATCCCAGCTGGAAACAGCTAGGATGTCTGCGGTAGGAGAAAAGGCGAGATCCGAGACTGTATCCTCGGGGGGATTCGAAACGGGAACATCGTTCTTGAGGTCACCAATAGTGTTACTAGGTGTTGACGCAGCAGCCGCGCTTCCGAAAAGTCCCGACATCTCGAGTTTTATTGTTGATAGTTACCGTCGTACGGTCTGATTATATCGTTGGTTGCCTAAAGAACCGTTGTCGGTAAAGGCTGCAACGGTGGCTGGAATATAAGGGAAACAGCGCAAGGCTGCCCGCTTAGAAAAAAGAAAACAAGGATGGCTTCGAAAACTTGAGGCGAGTATTCAGCGGAAATGAGAGTATTAAATAGCCCATATAAGAGGACTGATCGGGGTATGGTGTTTTGGTGCGCCGTTATGCTATGCGAAAATGACAGATGAAGTGTTTTGGAGAAGTTGAATGTCCAAGTTGAACGCGTTTGATAAAAGTTGAAATGTTTCTTCCTGTACCTAGGCGCTCACCTCAGGTGCATGTATCTACCTAGGTACTGTGTAGGTACAGTAGGTAGGTAGGTAACATGTACTGCCTGCCCAGTGTACCTACCTACCTATGTACCTATAAACTATGGAATTTAGTAGCCAACCAAAATACGGGCCCCATATTTCATGTTGTCAGAGCTTTCGGCCGCTTTGTTATGATTGGATTATGACATTGTCCGTCGCATAGGTACCCACTCTCAGAAGCTTGGACCTTTCTGATAGCTTAGTCATATGCCAAAGATATGAACATTTTAAAAGATTTTTTTTTTCGACAAGCTTCTCATAAAGATTCTTTTCTTCTACAACCCCCTCGCCCAATAAATCGCTATCGAAGCTACATACAGAGAAATTAATCACTATGATTAATTATCTCCTCTCCAATAAAGCTTTGGGAGAAAGTCCCCGGACATCCTTCTTTCTGAAGGAAAGCGGAAACGCGCCGCCATAGAAGCACAGCGGCTTACGTCTCCTTATCCGTCTTTCGTTTGCCATAATTCGCCCCGTCTGTCGCTACATCGCCTGTTTCCAATGCACTAGCCCTTATTTTTTGGCCTAGAGACCCTATGGATGAAGATACGAGTCCGCGCTCTTGGTTGAAAAGTCTGGTGTTAAGGTATCTGGGAGCTGGCTGATGGCAGTCGGCCGTGATTTAGCGGATGGAGGACACGAAGGATAGGTGCAGATGCCCTGTTGTCGAGATTGATAGTTATGCGATTGCCTGGCTTCATCGTTCAAGATGCAGCTTGGTTACTCGATGGGGCTTATTCTTGGTGCGAGGGGGTTCCCTTCGTGATGGACTGCTAGACAACCCAAACTCTGGGCTTCGTAGGAAGCCCGCCCTTCGTCGACGCTGTTCTGGATTGAAGGTTACCTCAAAATTCGGATGCTCTAGTATTAATGCAATGTGAAAGTTCATGTGATGATAACCAGTATTAGAGTCAAGCACTGAGGCTAGCCACTGGTTCAGCTCGTTGAAGACTACAAATGCGTTATGGTATCTGATGGACATTATTTTTACCCTTTTTTTTCCCAGGCTTCCTCAAATTGTGTACGCCTAGGTTTATATTATACCCGATGAGTATGAAGGTAACCTTGGTCATCATTCTAGACAGTAATGCCTAAATATATTTATACACTTTCCATGATAGTATACTAGTGATCATTATATGCATGATATCCCATCTTAAAACTTGAACGCCATTATGCCCTGCAAACCCATGCTACTCGGTATCCTCAACCAGAAGTGATCCTAAAAACACCAGGACGGCAACCAAGCTAATAAACATAAACCCCCTGGTACGCATAGTTGTATATACGCTGATGATCTCGTATCATATCAAACCGCCGAGGACCACCTTGCCGACGCTAGCGATCTCCTGTTTTAAACCAGCCCGGCTTGAGTCTTCGAATTCCTTTACCACTCCCTGGATGATAATCTTGCGGACTTTAGCGTCAGCTTTAGTAAATAGCTCCGCAATGATAGGAGTGCAATCCTTCGCCGTAGGAAGAAGAGACATGAGCCTCGAATAGCAGTCAATCAGTACATCGCATAACGTAGCAAATGTCTCGAAAAAGTCGGGATCGAAAGGAAGGTTAGGTGTCAACAGGTGCGTATACTCTTCTCCAGGTATAAGGTCATTTCCTTCGCCACCAAGTCCGAAGTTGATAACGCTTGTAGGCATCGCATTCACAGCTGAGCCGCTAGCTAGGCCATTATTGCTGGCATCCGTATACAAATCATTCGCGCCCGACTGTCTCCGGCCTCTTCCACCAGGTCCTCGCCGGAACATATTCGGTATGCGGGCACGGGAAAGCGAACTTGTATTCACGCCGTTCTCGGTATGTATTTGCTGGTAGGATTCAAACTCGGCCAGCAAAGTGTTCAAGGAGCGGAGAAATTCAAGCGGCGTACCCGAATTAAGGTCTATGACGGCCGGTAATGAAAGACCGAGCAAGAGGTAATTAGTAGCGCGATAGGCCAGTTTACGACTGTCAAAGTAAGGCATTCGTGCCAGGTCAGGCTTGTCGAAAAGTAGCGTGTTGAACCAGTAGATGCGACCTTCATGACTAACGTATATTATTAGCTTTTGAATCCGAGGCGAAACCATAAAAACAGAACTTATATGGGGACATACGCTTTACGTAGGTAATCTAAAGTAGATATCCTCTTATTGGCGACCTCGTGGATATGCTGATGAAGGGATGGAATCTCGCTTTGAAGTAAGGGGGGTGAGGTCGTTGTAGAAGGGGGATAGTAGCCGTTAGGCGTTGGCGCTGTTCGGGCTATCATCTTGGAAAAAGAATCGGTCGACGCCGGCGAAGGTACTATATCGGACTCTTTCAACTTAGCGGCGGCGGCGAGGGCAAAATCAGGGGGAATAGCGGGTGGTATAGCAGCGTCGGTTCTAATCTGACTTCCGGTTCCTGTTCCTGCATTGGACAAACTCCCCCGTCGTTTTCCCTTGGAGGGAGAAGAAAAGGATGGTTTGCGCCCAAAAGAAGGTTTGCGATCGCGGTCTTTAGTCAAGACGTTTGGTTCCCTCTCTTTGTCCTTATCTCGGTCGCCCGAACTGGTACCTGGGCGCGATCTGCTAGAGCTACGACCACCTTGATTCGATTGCGACTGTGCGTTGGGGTTGGGATTGGCGCTGTTGTTCCCCCAGATATTAGTGGAAAAGAAAGGAGTCGCATTCTGCGTCGGCGTCGAAGAGGCAGATCTCTGCATGGCTGACCGAGCACAAGCTTGGGCTTGGGCTTGGAGCGGGCGTAGGCGTGGGCGTGGGCGTGGGCGTAGACGTGTGGCTCCCACCCTTCGAAAGTTGCGCCGTGGTAAGTCTAAGATTAGCGCGTTGCGCGACAAGACCCCCGATAGTCTCGATTTGTGTAAGCCACTTCCCACTTCTCACTTTCCCCTATCTGTATTGAAAAAATTCGCTTGATTTAATTGGATGTGTGGAGAGCAAATGCATGGGAAGGTAATTAAACAAATTACTAAAACAGATAGTAATGCGTCCCAATTAGATGAAATATGGATTCGGCATGATGTACATTAGGTTAAAATGACGTTTAATGGGGATGTAGAGATTTGGAGTATTAGATCGGAAGAGGGAGCGAAATTAAAGATGGAGGAATGGCGTGTATGGATTGTTGTGCGAGTGTGTATGTGTGTGTGTGTGTGTGTGTATGTGTAAGAAGGATCGTGAGAAGCTTGAAAGCAGTAATCTATAATATAAAATGTACGGAATACCTTAGGTACATAAATAGGTATATATATAGCTGGGCGAGTACCTCCTATAGATTGATAGGTTAGTATATTTGCGTTATGCATGCAAGTTAGTTCCCGCCCCAAACTAGGTAGCTGCCCTTATTGTCCATTTCAGCCTTTAAAATGGGCAGGTAAGATCGTATTTGTGCCTTGGTACCTACTTACTTATACCTTATCAAGGGCCACATCGGCGGCAAGAGGAACCAACCGGGGTCGGGGTCGGGGAGGATATCACACGCATGCGTTTGCTGTTTGTGATGCAGCTTCAGGGGGTCCACAGCTCTATTAATTGGACCACACAATCGTATATGTGTATACGTTAGGTACCTACATCCTGCGGAGTGGAGATAATATCTTGGTATTGTACTTTGGACAGAATACAGCGGTGCTAAATGGTAATTAAGGCTGTTCAAACTTGAGCACTTGATGATATAAGTCATATTTGAAAGCGGCAGGTATCAGTTATCTGAATTGTTCCGAGTCCATATTATTAAACTCCACGAAGCCGGGATCCGCACGTTCGAGACCAATCCTATTAAACGTTTCGAAACAATTGTTTCAATTGTTTCAATATTTTACCCATAACATGTAGGTAGGTACATATGAAGGTACATCTCTTGGTTAATTCTCCGAATGGCTATGAAACCAAGTCTACTATTGCTTAAAGACTGGTTTCTATTTTAGCCATGTGACAGGATTCATTACATTTTATTTCACCTGGCAAACTTCTTTATTAATTCTGAGTATAAGGCCGCCAACATAAAGCATTGATATTGATATAAACCGACATACTTCAAAACTTGAGCTTCCATGTGATGCAGACCTAAAGAGATAAGGGAAGTGGCATAATTAAAACATTGTTCAAAAGATGTTCCAAGTTATTTAACCGTTATAATTTTGTACGGTTATAACAATAATCGACACAGTATAAAGATAACAAATCCGCTTACAGGGCTATCCGTAGTGATAAGTATAACCCCACCAAATTTAGACACTTGGGTACCTAAAACGCGATGCGCGTGGATAAAATAACCCATTACCTTGAATTATTCAAAGTTCCTAGAGAGTATTTGTTTACACAGAACATCCATTCGGCGGCGCATAGGTCCGCAGAAATAACAATAAAACGCATGTCGTGACAATGCCCAGGTAAGCCTGATCGACGCAATTTTGGAAAACAGTTATATAGGTTTAACTATTATTCTCAAGGGAAATCATTACAATCCAGGCTGGCCAATGCGGCAACAGCAGTAAGTGATGCCCGTTCCGATTCCCAAGACGAGTCCTCATGATAAAGGCGTACGTATCCCATTTCCACTAACGTCCCATAGTTGGTAGCCAGTTTTGGCAACAGCTATGCCAAGAACACGGTATCAATCAAGATGGCAATCTTGAAGACTTCGCGACAGAGGGCGGCGATCGCAAGGATGTCTTCTACTACCAAAGTGACGACACGAGATATATTCCCCGAGCAATTCTCATCGACCTCGAACCCCGCGTAATCAACGGAATACAGACCGGTCCTTACAGGAACATCTACAACCCGGAGAATTTCTACGTCGGTAAAAGTGGCATCGGCGCAGGGAACAACTGGGGTGATGGATATCAATCTGGTGAAGCCGTCCACGAAGAGATCATGGAGATGATAGAGCGCGAGGCAGACGGTAGTGATTCTCTCGAGGGTTTCATGTTACTTCATTCCATTGCTGGTGGTACTGGTTCTGGTCTGGGCTCCTTCCTACTGGAACGAATGAACGACAGATTCCCCAAGAAGATCATTCAAACTTACTCCGTGTTTCCCGATACTACAAATTCGGGAGATGTCGTCGTACACCCATATAATAGTCTTCTTTCTATGAGACGACTAACACAGAACGCCGACTCTGTCGTGGTTTTGGACAATGGAGCATTGTCTCATATCGCAGCCGACAGATTACATGTTCAGGAGCCGTCATTCCAGCAAACCAACCAGCTTGTCTCAACAGTCATGTCGGCTAGCACGACCACATTACGATATCCCGGTTACATGCACAATGATCTCGTCAGCATCTTAGCATCGTTAATACCCACACCTCGTTGCCATTTCTTAATGACCGCATATACTCCTTTCACCGGAGATCAAGTCGAGCAAGCTAAAACCGTCCGGAAAACTACCGTACTTGACGTTATGAGACGACTATTACAACCTAAGAATCGTATGGTCTCAACTATACCAGGGAAAAAGAGCTGTTATATTTCTATTCTCAACGTGATTCAAGGCGAAGTCGACCCGACGGATGTTCACAAGAGTCTACTACGTATTCGTGAACGAAGACTAGCAACATTCATACCGTGGGGCCCTGCCAGTATACAGGTCGCTCTAACAAAGCGCAGTCCATACATACCGATGAGCCATCGTGTCAGTGGTCTAATGTTAGCTAACCACACCAGCATCGCTACCGTAAGTCTTTCTCACCTTTAATTCGACGGCAAGCCAGCAATTAACAGAGTTTCAGCTATTCAAGCGAATCGTCCGTCAATACGATGGTATGCGAAAGCGCCACGCGTTCATAGATAGTTACAAGAAGACAGCTCCCTTCTCGGAAAATTTTCACGAATTCGACGAGGCAAGGGAAGTAGTGACGGATCTAATCGCCGAATATGAAGCAGCTGAAGACGCGAATTATCTGAACCCTGACGAGGGAGAGAAGGCCACGTCTGCGGAAACAGACAAAAGAGTCGCATAGTGGAGCTGTTCATGAGAAGGAGTGGCTTATGAGATCATGTCGCATTGAGAAGAATGACCAATGATTCTACCGCAAAGTCGGTAAAGGATATCAACATGGTGTTTAGGCGTTCCAGGTATGACGTTGTATGTCAATGTAATGGTAAAATCATTACCAAACACTAGAGTTATTCCCTCTCGATAATTAAGAAATATTGAGAATCCTCTAGATTCTGCAATTCTAGTTTCTAATTTTGCCCAGTCGATTACGTCGTTGTCTGCGGGTCATCCCGTAGAATTATCCGTTCCTGGACCCGAAAAGATTGGTAAGGGTACGGATCCGTACACCTACACTATGTAATTCAAGGTTACCTAACAGGGGACGGGAGGGCGTAATAGCAGAAGTACACTACATTAGTACTTAGTGTAGTACGCGGGCTTTCTATTGGGCTGAATAGGCGGGTCTAGAATCGGCAATCTTACACGTGCGTACAGCTCAAGATTGGTTACCGTGACGTCAACCCCTCAATATCCATTTTAGAGTCCCTCGGATGACGTCAAGATAACTTCTATCTCCACCGGACTAAGAGCTCCTAAACGATATCATACATATAATTGACGTACATATTAAAGCTTCAAAGTCCCATCACTCCAAGTCGATTCTGATTTCCTTCATCATTACAATCCATACTAGAAACGCCATTTAAACTCAACAGCACTTTGCATCACAATCTATTATCTCCAACTAAAATCACACCTCATCCTCTCTTCATATCAAATACCAAACAGTAAGTTCCTTAGCAAATGCCTAGATCTATCCCTTATAATCGAGGAACAATTAAAGCTAACACTATTACAGAAATGACTCAATCAAAGGCGGACCAAGTCGAGGAGGTCCGATCCAACCTCCCTCTACCTGAACAGCCCCCCGTCGCCTCAGACTGGAACTCGGCTGACGCCCGCAACGTCAACGTCGGCTCCGGTGGCGTTCAGAGCGACATCTCTACCGGCGCCGGCTCCACATCGGGACTCCGCGAGCCCGCAAGCAAGAAGGACGTCGACCTAAGTAGCGTGGGCCGTCAAGGCAAGGACAACTTGGAACACCCGCCCAAGGATGCTAAATCCAAATAAGGAAGTTGTATATAAAATTGGGGCGATGGGCTGATTACGATTGGACGTTTTATTAGGATATGTTTGTACAACACGGGATGGACACATCTGTATATGGGGGATTCACCATCTACGGTGGATTTACGATTATATATACGCATTAATATGCGTTGCATTAAGTTGCATGATAGCTTGAAATAAATCAGCTATACAGAAGGTAGTAATTAACTACCATAGATACCTATGCCCGAACTCTAAGGGATATTGCGTCTGACCCTATTTCTGAGAGAGGAAGTTCGTTTGTGCGTAATTTTATAGCATTTCAATTAGGTGTATCTTCTATTTTGCAGAGTCTCTTTTTTAAAGCATTTGCAAAAATACATATTTTTTATCATACTGAAGAGTTCGGGTTCTTCTGCTATCTATGGGGTGGGCTCTTGTATATAAAGGGCTTGTTTCCTTGCTCGTGACAGTTCGCCGCTTTGGGCATTATCTCTATGCGCCTTGGGTCTTGATTGCTGTAACAAGTGGCCATAACACAGAATGGTCAATTAATAACCAAATCTTACACACTTAAGTTGCATGTAGACGACCAACTATCTTCTACTAGAACCATTCAACTTTGAGGATATTTTAATCAATTTATTAGGTATATTCCGGGTATTTTTATGTTGATATATCCAGCATTTATAAGGCATTAATATATTTCAGGCCGTTATCCCGATGATGTATAGGAAAACTGTAGTTCGTGGCCCGTAGGTATTAGTCCCGTCTTCAGCGACCTAAATCTTTTATTAGAGTCCGTGAGCCATCACACGAGTCCATACAAATCAAATTAATTGATGGTTCAAGCAAGTACAAGCCTAATTCCAAAATATCTTTTGTGGCATAGGCTTCTTACTAAATTTCTATAAAGTACAATTTTAACGATGGGATGTTTGGAGAGTCTTTTAAATATACAGTACAAGAATTAAGACAAGAGCTTCTTGAATCTCCTCATGTCATTCCGTTTGCATGTATTATATTTGCCCCTCTAGCGTTCGTTACCAGTCTATTCGCTCTATCCATCGAGGGTTTACTAGAAAGCCAATACCAATTCGATAGAGGAACCAAAGTAACAAGACTCGGGGGTCAATCAAGGTAGAATGACTCGGAATCGGTATAAGGGTTTTTTTTCTGTCAGGTTTCGTAGTTGGCAAGTTCTAGTAGATACGGCTTACCCACTCAGGTAGTGCATATTCGCACCATCTCCTTTATATTTTCATTATTGCACCTCAAGTACTATTTTCACAGCAGTACCGACAACCTTGATGTCGTACAATACAAATGAGGTAATGCTTAAAAGGGTTTAAGAGCTACCACATAATGAAGTGGGCAGGCATACGTGCTGTCTGTCTGTATGTACCTAACGATACACATAAATCAACGTCAGGGGATAAGTACCTACCTGCCTACCGGCCTATATACGTGAAGAGGAGATGCAGGGGTGCATATTAAGTACCTACAATATATATAAGGGATTCCCTGTGCCCTCGTTGGCTCTTACGAAGCCAGGTGTTATTGGTTCGATACATCTTTCGCCTGGTGGTCACTCTTTGCAGGATATTACCTAGGCTACGGGTCTTCCTAAATCATCAACAATAAAATATCAAACGATTCAACATGCTAAAATCGTTAAATGCCTTACAATTACATTCATTATCATAAATACTAGTCTATCTGTTTATTAAAGTGGTTTGCTAAACTGATTTTAAACTGATTTCGTATATAATAGGAATCTTTCAGAGACGCAAATCGTGAGACTTCACCCCAAATTTATACATCATATAAAGCCAACGGGAAATATTGCAATACTGCACAACTTCGAGTAGTTAGTGAGGAAGATTCTGATTGTTTATTAGTGACTGTAGCCCCTCTAGTTCCCTTATTTATTAGATGGATTGCCTTGTCGACTATAGAGGCTGATTGCTAGACGTACATGAAAGAATGCCTTAGAAGCATACCGCGGATATTCTATTTATACATACTATTAGTACCTACTAACCATGAAAAGTGACTACTGATTACGGGCCGTCTCTTCCTTATTTGTTTGTGTTGTTGCCTAGCATGAAAGTTCGTTTACGTAACAAGATGCTGTTGCTACGTGTAAGAGGATGTATCTCAAGAAACCCAACTCCCGTGCATGTCAACTACCTACATGTACCTCTTAAGTTACCTACCGAGAAGGGCATATGGGCACCAAAGAATATTTACAGGCTTACCATAGTAGTCAAGATATTTACCTCGCCTTGCTGGTGCTGCCTATCAGAGGTACCCGGAGCATTCGACGACTTGATTTCCCCTTAACGGTTCACGAAGGGCGCAGGCGTTGACCCTCAGAACATATATTTATTTACTTCTAGGGCTTGCAGAAGATACCTACCTGTACACACGGCAACCTGTGCACCGACTCAGAGGCACATATAGGAAGTACCTCCTATTTATCTTTTGGGAAGTAACTCCCCTTGATCTTACATTTAGCAGGAATTCCGGAAGGCTACTACTAATCTGCTATTCCTTCTCACCTTTTACACCTTGTTTACCACCTACTTGAACTTCTCTCCGAGGTACACACACACTTAAGCTTTCTCTCTATTTAATTCCTACCCCTCCCGCGTCTGACCTGGTTTGGCCTTCTCCATCCCTCGTCAAGCCGCTGGGCGCTGGAAAAAAAAAAGGTATTATCTAGCTGCACTTGGTTACCCCCCACAACGTCCTCAAATCATCAATCATTTCTTCCTGAGGTCTTGTTGATCAACACTATTCACTCCCAAGGTCCCAGTCCTTTTGGTTCTGGCTTGAGGCAAACCTTTCTTACTAGGCAACCCACATCCATACGATACCATAGTCAAGGACCAAGGTCTTCAGACGATCGTTTACGCCGTCTCACTTCAGTATTGTAGCGGACAGGGTCTTTCCAGGTTTAGGAATCATTGCAGTGGTCTCTTTCAGTTGATACAAATTTCTCAAGTCTTATATCAGCAACCAACTTCCCAGTTGCCCAAGATGAGTAGCTCTGGGGCTGATCAACGCGTCATGGATGCTATGATGGTAAGTATTCTCCCATATGCTGCCCATACGGAATACGGCCTATATCAAATAGAGGCATAATGTCATGATTTATTTAGGGCTTAATGGGCTAGTATAAACTGACCACAATTAATAATAGGATGACCTCGGAAATGGTAGACTTGAAGAGCTTGCCACTGATAACGACGGAGATCGACGTAGACGTCGCCAGACCTTTCAAGTAGACCACCAGGTGGCCGATCCACCCTCTGAGCAGCGCGATGAACACCCTGCAGCGAATGACCTAATTGCAAGTTGGAAGGGTAAGTTGTATACGGTGTATATTTGCTATGGTTGCGGGGCTGTAGTAGGCTAATTGATTCCTATAGCTGCTTTCGATGAAGGTGTGTTTGACGACTCCGACTACAATGCGGTCAAAGCCCTTGACTCCATCGATGACGGAAATACCCACCGCTTAAATAAGGGCGTAAATATATCAAGAACTGAAGGTAGTGGGGGCGCCGTTGGCCGTGGCAATCGCTCTTCTGCCTTTGCTTCCAGGGGAATTATCCCAAAATATGATCCATTGTACGTCACATTCAATTATATGATCGCTCTGTACAGTCTATACTAATATCGCGTTAGGAATCCCGGCTACTCCAGGAAGCCGAAACAACCCGTCCGACCTCTTCAACCGGGATACAGAGAGTCTCCTCTTGGTGCTGTTCTGCCACCTGGGGCTGAGATTAAACGATGGAATTCGAAGCAATCGGGTTCGACTCATTTAGCGACTACATTGAACACGCCCAGCAGTAGGCCGGATACTCCGCGCCAGACACAGATTTTCCCCGTTGAGCGTAAAGCCAAAGATACCTTGCTCCCTCATAAAAGACTAGCCGGTCCAATCACTAATGAGCCTTGCCGAGGCAATGAAACTCGGGCTCCTAGCGACGACTTAGTCCGGATGGTAACCTCCAAACAGGATCGTGCTCTTTTCCTAGAAGAAAAGGCTTCTATCTTGCTTGTCTTTGGGCTAGATCTAGAGTTTAGTCTTGGTCAGGTGTCTGTCTATGAAATACCCCAAGATGGGGTCACAGTCTGGGATTTGAATGTCTTCGGTGGTAAAACATTACGGGGGGATATCCGTCTTTGTTTACGACCATTTCAATCAGGGAGCACTGTTCACCTACGAAGACAGGATAGCGCTACTTCTGAAGTCCGGTCCAGCCATATACGCTTCGGCAGTATTCCAGTTGCACAGAAATTTGAGCAAGTCATAAGCTCTTGTCGGGCCCAGAATGAGAACTCCCGCAGCCCTATATTTAACGAGGTGACCGAAACTGGATCCGTGAGCCAGCCAGAACTTGCCACGGACAATACGGTTTTAGAAAAGATTCATGAACAAGCTCCGAAGAATCAAATGCCCGAAACCAGTCAGAGCAGCGCAAAACCTGTAGTTTCTGAACCTCCCCAGCGTATCCCAAGCCCCGGGGTCGTGAATGAAGACTTGATCGAGTTTAACTCTCCCGAATCCCAAAAGGGTTCGAAATCTCTCGGAGATCTTATAGATTTTACTACTAATTCGAGACCGTCAGTTGGTCCCGCGGCCATTACCAAGTTTGAAAAGCGCCAAGAGACTCCTATGGTCGGTCTCGACCCGGATACGGTCTTTACTACCGCACAACTCGAGCATGATGTAGAGACTATTGAAACGATTACAGCTGGGGTGGACATATCTCAGGATTCTCTACGTATGCTCTCGTTTTTAACAGCCCGTGATTATAATCACATGGCAAAAGCACGTCATAGCCTCGAGCAATATCTTACGTGGGCCAAGTTTCCGTCAGTAGCGTCGCCCGCCAAACGCGCGGCAATGCAGATTGCGACAATGCAACTTCGAAGATATGAAGTATTCAAAGCCCTAGAGAGAGATGAGCGGAGAAAGTCGATCGCGGTTGTATACGTGAATATTCTACACGGAAACAATCGGATCGTTCGTTCTATGGACCAAATGATTATCTTGAGACAAGACGCGCGCCCCTGCCCGCAACGAGTGCATGATTTCAACGAGTTTTCCCTTAGACTAGCCGGGCGCCCCCGAGCACAGCAGCCGTCGACAAGTGGCCAGAAACCCACTCCAAAGCCCCAAAAGCCCCCAAAGCCAACGCAAAGACGGACGAGTGATGAACAGCCCGTTAGTGATAGCCAACCATCTCTAGAGGAAGAGAGTCTCATCGAGATAGAGCAACATGCTGAAGAGGGGACAACTACCCAATTCATAGATCTATTGAAGCACCTTAGTAAGGATAATACGAATCCAATCCAGGCGGGGGCTGACGTCTCGATTTACACCATAAGCAACTCTTCAGCATCCACCATACGACCCAGTGTCGTACCACGTACTGACCTCACGCGGAGCGAAGATACTTCTTCAGACTGTATTTTAATGGCTAATGGTTATAATTCTTACCGCTCGGAGAGTCACTCACGCAACACATCTACAAGCCACACCGATGCCGAGAGCTGCCCTAACTCTGGAGATTTGAGTCCCGCAACAGGCGACTTGAGTTCCCTCTCCGGCATCACAGGACAATTTGCAACACTCAAATTGAATGATATGCAATCAATTTGATACGTTCAAATGGTCACATGCCGCCTGTTCTATCCCTGTAGGCGTATCTACTGCCAGTCCCGATTACGATCTCGGATATTCCCTTTGGTTGCTATCTGGCAAGTCAACCACGATACTACCATTCTTCTCTGTGTTGCTTATGTATGCCAGTATGCTGCTACCAGCCATTGCGCAGCTTCCCTCATTTTTCTTCGACAAAAAAAAAAAAAAAACCACAAAAAAAAAGAGCATAGCCGGATAATGAGCTCAATTACTTTACATGGTGGATAACCGGCTAGGCTCGTTTGCAACATTTTAAGGGCCCCTTATAGCTTGAGCATGCTTAAGCTACTGCAGCCTATAACTCTACGTTTTCGTCGGATGCAAACCTAGACTCTTGATCGGAATATCCGCTTGGCCGCGACGATGAGATGGTGGAGTTGATTGTATATAAGTGTGGATAATGCCAAACTAATGGTGCATGTAGTTAATGAGACTTGTAAACCTGATATCAGCTTCGTACACCGTGACCGGTTAACTTTCCCCAAAACACATATTACACATGCTGCGTCTAATGCGGCGATTCGGTACAAGCTACCCAAATCTGGGTGCTGGGGCTTATGGGAATGCAACTATGAAAATAAAGGAGAGTTATTGTACTTGGTACTGATGAATTGTGTGGCTAGATTGAATGAAGCTATGGTAGCCTCGACCATTTAGCTACCTATAGATATGATTGGTGACACGCCTTTATAGAGTAAGTTTGTATGCATTATGATGACATTATCACTTTTATCTTACGTTACGTACCTAGGCTGAGATATTATATTAAGCCGTGGTAAATCATTTTGGCGGCTAAGACGTCTTCTTCTGCCCATTTTCGCAATTCGTAAGAAGCTCCCATTACACGGTGATGAAGTGCAAAAGCAAGAAAGAGGCGGTCACGTTGTATTTCTGATGGTGGCTTTTTCATAGGAATTTGGATCCTAACCAATAACCAATTAAAACGAAGGTTGGGATAACCCTTGAACGGTTGCTGCGTTGGTAGCCTGTGACTTGTTTCTACATAATATCCCCACAATGCGAGGGGTTTGTGGTTGATGCTATGCGTTTTTGCTGTCTAAAATAAGCTGTTTTATGCATACTAGGTACCAGCCTTGGAAGGCGTTAAGGTTCTTTGTGAGTACTTAGGTTAGGTGCCTACCTAGGTACCTATGTAGGTAGGTACATAGGCACCTCCAGCTGTCCACTCTAAGTATTACTGTCTATAACGACATGAGGTGAAGACAAATAAATTTTAACCTAGAAGATGGCTACCAAGTGCGAGACACGACTCATAAAAAGCTGCCCATTCTAAAACGTAGCAAAGGGAAGTTCCATTAAAAGTAATCACGTTAATTAGGTAGTTATATTAGGTAGGTAGTTCCATACTTGAAAGCATGTGAGCAGGTACCCGGGTACCTACCTAGATAAGCTGCCCACCTAAGATGCAGGCTACGACGTACCTATGTAGCTCTTAGGTACTGTACCCGCTAGTCCACTTAGGGTATTACTATAGCGATACTACGACAGCCACAGGGACCTTGTCTCCACTTTCTGTCTTCGAGGGAACCAACGGTACGGGCAGATAGATTGGGGATTTTGGGTCTGGCGTTTTTCTTTTTTTTTTTCCTTTACCCTTCACTTGCCCGAAGGCGGTTTTCTAAGCCATCGCTGGTTCGTTGGCCTTGAAAATACCCAATCCACTTCATCCACATCCACACTCAACACTCACGCACACATATACATATACATACCTACATAATACACAAAACATCCCGTAAACTACCAAATTCCTAGGTATTCAATCAGATGTGATTAATCGACCCCAAAAAGCTGCCACAGTCACCTTTTTAGGAATTTCTTTCCCTTGTTACCTTGAACAACTAACTGCGCTACGCTTCTTCTCTCCCCCCTCCCCAAGGACAAGAAACCCCAGTCAATGCGCAGCCAATATTAGGTCGCCATTTTAGCTAGGACCTTTGGGACCTTGGGACCTTGGGACGTTTAGACCAGACGGAATAAAAAGTAGTAGCCCATAAGTAAACGACATTCTTTTCGATCCACCTTGTTTATCCACCCTTCTTCCTTCTTCTCCCCTCTACTCTTATTTCATCCTTGGTTCTACTTTCCTCCTCGCTCAACATCTTCCCCATCCTGCACTTCCGGTTTGTTCCCATCGTCGACGCCACTTTGCCGTACGTCAGATAAGCATATCGTCGATCCGTCGATCAAGTCCAGCGTGGTGTCGTCGTCGCCATAGCACACCCAACACCGTTATCAAAGGGAGGAATAAGAACAGGAATAGGAATAGGTTACCGAGTAGCACGACTCATTCGGAGGGGATATACTCGCCAGCATAATGAACGTACTGTTATCGCCGCAGCCGCAACCACCGTCTTTTTTCCCTCATCAGCACGAGACCAATCGAAGGTCGCCCGCTCGCTCAAGTATGTGGACATGTTTAATTGCTCAACCTTCTTATTATTCCGAGTCATGTGGGGCTCTTGTCTTGATGCCCCCTTACCTTTGTGCGATCACGGGCTGCGGACTCGACTGCTCTGCATCTAAGAAGACTTGAAAACATAGCAAAATATTCAACATACTAACAATTCTTTTTGATAGTGTCTCCCTTCCATAACTCCATGGCTAGTAGTCGCAAGCGAAAAGCTGATGACGATGGCGATGAGATGTCGGTTTCGCCCCTCAACTCCCCTGCTACTCAATCGCGACAGCTCGCTGCCAGACCCTCGAAGAAAGTTCGTGCAAATGAACTAGTAGGCCGACCTCTATCGCTCCCTCGACTCCTTGAGACGCTCGATATAACACAACTGCGAACTGTGTTACAGACTATCTGCGAGCGACAACCAGAAATCGGAGAAGAAGTCGTCAAAAGCGCCCCGAAGCCGTCAGTCGAGTGCGCGCTACAAGTATTGAAGGAGTATCAGGACAAACTACGAGATGCTTTCCCCTATGGGGATTCGAGTTCTGACTACACATACTATCGGGTCAAACACCAACTGATCGCCTTAATCGACGCCCTCGTTGACTTTACACATCAATTCCTTCCGCCCAACGAGGCAAGCGCCAACCTCTCACTGCAATATCTGGATGGCGCTACAAAGGTGGCTCACAGCTTACCTGACTGGGAAAGCCAAAGTCATCGACATCATAAAGAGAACGTTTATTACGAAATATCACAAGCCTGGGCTCTAGTTATCAACGAAGCTTCCAAGAAAGGGGCCGGATTCGTCTTACATTCGGGCGGTTGGGACCAGAAACTTGCTAAACACAATCAACAATCAGGTGGCAGGCTAGGTGCTGCGATTTCCTCCATGGCCGCAAATGTCGGCTGGGTTGGCGGGAGCTCGGGAAACAGCGCCTCGAGTACACCTGCCAACCAAAGCTCTATTTTAGACCAGCTGATGGCTGGTAACTATGGCTCGCCCGTTCCGGTCGGACGCTGGTAGAAAGTGCCGCCGCCAAGGTAGAAGCAAAGAGTGGAGGAGTAGGAGAAAGTGAAGTTGATTTAAACGAGCCTTAGGGGCACAAAGCTTAATGAGAAAAATGATGTTTGACTGGCATCTAGCATATGACGGAGCAGTCGCGCAATAAGCATCGAGGATGGACGCATTTGCACATACCACCACCTCGCAATGAGATTACGATAAATACTTTTTGTTTTCGTTTCTTTTGTCTTAGGGAGTGCATGGCATCGGTTCATAGACTTGACAACCAAGGGGTTCTTTGCTTTTACGGTTACTTACTACACCACGGCGTTTTAGTACTTACATCATATTACATTCACCATCAATTCATGTTTTCGTTTTTCTCTCCTTTTCGGTCTAATCCATCTGATATCCCCCTTCCTTTATTCGTTTCTCTCTTCATTCCCACCGATTGACCTACTTCATCATGGACTCATATCTACTCTCGACCAAACCTCTTCTGCATAGTGTATTAAATGGATATACGGAGGAACCGCTTCTTGGATAACTACCTAGGTTCAACTGACTCATGTACGAATTGATCTATCAACCCTTGCATGGCTTCCAGGCCAGTATAGGCGGCCTTAGCCAACGAATTAAGGCGCCTAATGATGTACATACAGCTCGCACTAGCGCTGTCATAGTCGCAGTGAATATGAGTATTACGGTTTGGCTCGTTGTTCTGCCATAGGAAGACGATAATCATCGGCGATCTAGTCGTCAAGTGTTTGCTATAGGGTTTTTTTTTTTTTTTTTTTTTTCAAGTTTTGTGTCCCCGCCAGCTGTGATTTGTCTGTTTTGTTGTAGGCAGTATCTGTGATTGGACATATCATGCGGACAGCGTAAAGAGGCACACTCTAGCTACCCACATTGTAGCACAAGGCTTGAGATTATGTGCAGTGCTCGGAGTGACATAAAGTTTGTGGGTTGGTACCTGTTTTCGGGGTGTAAATATTATTTTATCAGCAGAAGTGGGAAAGTTTCCCAGGAACGGTTTACCCCTTTTCGACCCGGCTGAATTTTAACCCGTCTAACCCACTCCCGTATTGGAAAAAGGGAGGCATGATACTTGCTGCGAATAAGGACTTAGCTACCGTTATTGTGTACTGGCTCTTGAAGCGGCATATCGAAGTTGAAACCCCAGCTTGAGATGGAATAAGTTGGGAACGCCGTCGAGCCCAGTTCCCCTGAATAATCCACTTAAGGCTCAGGTACCCGGAGGGCTAAACGCACGGGAATACCTAGACGGCAAAGCTAATTTCTCGTTCCGTATTATATACTTTAAGTAGGTAGGTTTCGAGAATGGCTTGAACCTTACAATGGACTATGTATCTTATATGAACCGATTAGTAAAAGATATTGGCTTGTTGTTCATGATCGCATAATACAACATTATAATAATAGTAATAAAAATAGCAACTTTCTAAAAGTCACAAGCGCTAGATAATACGAGTAGTTAAACGAAGGACTGCTCATCCTCTATACTTCATCTTTATAAACCTAATAAGAAAGGCGAGCTTCCCCCCGAATCCCAAGATCAAATCAGATTATCCTCCCATGTGCAGCGGAGTTTATATGGGATTATGCTTTTCCAAGCTCAACAACTAAATTTGTCCCTCACGAATCCGAAAGAGGCTTAAGCTTTAACGTAGTGTGCTGTTGGGTCTGTCAGGATATTTTGGTATAGCTGACTCCAAGAGTCCATCAACCATCCTACCTATTGAGTAGGTAGTAAGCTTCTTTAGGTGGGTGTTCTTGGGTATAGTGAGTTAAGCGATAAACAGGATGCCCGATAACACTAATAAGAGTCTTACTTATACTAATTTATCTACTTCAATAGAATGGTGGCTATATACATATTATAAAGGCCCTCGAGGGGATTAGCAAAGGGCGCATGTATACCTACCTAGGCGGGTATTCATCCGAAAACCACATTTCATAGTTTGTATGTTCAGTCACGAGCCGACTTCCCTGAACAATTAAACCCCCAAGAAAAAATAAGAGAAGTCAAAAACCTTCCTAGGTAACGATCAAGGGGAATACGCCCGTATCAGGCCATGCCAGCTATGCTTTGCTGCCGCGATCTTTAACCTTCTAGAGGGACTCCTAATGGATAGATACGTAATATAACCTATTTTATCCCACAATGGAATCCAAGTAGTTTACGGGGTTGATAATCCCACGCAGAGAGCCTCATGTTTATACTCAGGCTCTGCATTAACCGCCCTGTTCGGGCGATACGTGATAACCGGAGACACGAGAGCCTGGAGGTTAAGGAAATAAGTTCGTCTTGAATGTCAACAGAAACATAAATATACCAGTGTCTCTCTTCAAAATCATTCCATTCTCATCAAGCAACAGCGACTCATTCGGCATCCCATCAGCTTACCGTTTACTGTTCACATATCTGTATCGTATCATCAACTTGCCCATTATCTTACCACTAACTTAATTTAAAATGGTTACCTCTGGACCCTCTGAATCTCCTCGTGGAGGCCCTAGCAACATCGACGCTTACGCTCTATTTGAGGCTCTTACGGGTCACAAGATCGACAAGCGTTCCGTTCCCTCTAGTAGGACTATGTCCGATGACTATGAAGTTCTCGGCAACGAAAGGGACGACCGTCCTCTCCTTGGCCAGGAGCCGTCTCCTGACGAACCTCCTAAAGATGTTTTCGTTGGCGCCGTCAACCCGTACGCTCTTGTTGAGGCTATGATCGGCCACCGACTAGACCGTCGCGCGCTCTCCACCACACGCATCATCTCGGATGTCCTACAGACCGACTACGAGGAGCTTTTTGACCTAAAGCACAACTCGGTACTCTTCGCCGGCCTTAAGCTTAACGAGGAGAACCGGCAGGCTGAGGAACTTCCCGAGAAGGAAATTCGAATCCTCGAGGAGCGCGACCTCGTCACTCCTGACTTGTCTCGCGTTAAGAAGCTCGAAGACCTTGAGAAGATTGGGCTCAAAGAGGTTGGCGATATCCGCATCAAGATGGCCCGTATGCAGAATGGCAAGCTCCGTCTTGTTCTTGACGGCCGGTCTCTAGGCAGGACAGTCGGTAACCAGGATATCACCGAGACCATCAACGACCTCGTGCTTCCTTTCCGCCACGGCAAGGAAGACCGCGACTGGTCTCCTCCCAACAGCTCCTGGCGCGACATGAACGAGCTCATCTTCCGAAGCATTCCTCGCCGCTTCATGATGGACGGCCCGCCGTTTGCCACGCACGGCGGTTCCCACCAGTTCCGAGAGCAGTACCAGCACCGATTCGACGATCCGACCCAGGGAGCCGCAAGCAACAGTTGGCTAATTGCAGCCATCTTCTCCGTGTTCTGGGCAAACCCAGCCATGATTAACCGCTCTACACGGCTGCTGGCAAGCCCCATGGATCGTGGCCGTCGCAGCATGAACGTCCGCTTCCACGACAAGGGTGGCCGTAACAACGCCGAGACGGATACTGTCGAGGTCGACTATCAGATCCCGGTGAACAACTCGACCGATATGCCCATCTACGCGCGCTCTAGCGACGGGTACGAGTCCTGGCCTGCGCTCTACGAGAAGGCTTTCATCAAGTGGATAACACACTCTGAAGACCGTGGCCGCATTGACATAACACAGGCCCACAACGGAGACCCGATCAAGGCCAGTGCGTAACTAACCCATCCATATATCCAATATTTCTTTGTTTCTTCTAACCCCCGCCCCTATCTCGCTCGGCCCCTGCCGAAAAGTCGGGATATTCTTCCGCCCCCAAGCCCAGCCTAACCTCCTTAAGACTTAACCCTCGAATCAGACGGCAGCTAACACCAAGTCCTATCGTTACAGTGGCCCAGATCAATGGCCGAGAGCCGCGCTACTACTTCACCGACCGCCACTCTGGCTCCGAGCTCGTGGGCCTCGTGCGTTCCTGTAGTGTGAATAAGCGTACCATTAGTCCCATGGCCGCCTGGACGCATGCCACAGGAGACAGTATGTAACCACATTATAAGCCCCCTCCTCCCCAAGCTTTCTTATGTTCTCCGCCTCTTCCTTTTTCGGGCCGGTCGACTGGGTCTCGGTCAATATTCAATTGGCGAGGGCGGGTTGGCGGAGTCGACCACGGGCTGAGATCCGTTTTCGGCGGTGTTGTCGTTGGACTGAATCGCTTGGTGCTGACTTCCCGTGACACAGTGTTCCGCGGCAGTAACCTGGTTGCTAATCATGCGTACTCGGTCCTGGGTTGGGTTAGCGAGGGTCAGGAGGAAAATGTACGTATTATTTTTGATTCTCGTCCCCTCTTTATAGCTCATTTTTCGGGTGGTGTACTTGCCGGGGTCTCTCCCGAACCCCTCCAGTTCTCCGATCATATACGGATCTCTGGTAATATATTGGATACGCGGGAGCTGACTCTGACGACAGCAGTACATCATCGTCAGGAACCCGTGGGGAGTTACCGAGCCCCAAGGCCTTACGTCGTACCCTGGCCTTCTTGACCGAGTCGAGCCTGAATTCTGGCCGCCGGCTGCACTGCTCGACCGCGATGGTGTTTTCAGCATCGAGGTTCAGGCTTTCAAGAAGTACTTCGCCTGTATTGGTGTTGCCAAATAGGATAAGCCTAAATAAAGTAGGCCCGCCGATCGTCGGCCTGTGGACCGTCTTACAGCGTCTATGAGCTGACTATAGGTTTCACTGATATAGAATGGTGTAGATTTGCTGTTATTTGAGGGGGGATTTGCATTGATAATGTAAATAACAAATCTCGGGCACCCAAATCCTATGTTGTCCAGACCAAAAAAAGAAAAAAAAGGAGAAAAAAAAGGGAGTATTTGTTATTACAGGAAAAGCAAAGGGATTCTAGTAGATATAAAAATTGGCAATTTTATTAGAATTTCATAACCTTGCTCTCGCTGGCCCGCTGTGCATCGCCTCCACCGATAATAAGCCCGGTCCTTGTGCTCCCTACCTGCCTAGATACCTAGGTAGATATAGCAAACTTGTCGTCTATTCGATGACGAAACTCCCAAAGAGCCCCAGTGACTTGCATGAGATGATACAGGGTGCGTTCATTGGTTCATAGTAAAACGGTGTTACAGGGGCAAGAGACAAATATACATACTATGCTATTGAATATCTATTCGCCACGTCAGCTAAATTAGCGGAAAGGGTCCGTTTCGACTGTGAAATATCCTCTTTATCTTTATTGGTAGCAAGGCATTCAATATACGTAGAACATGAAGATAGGGCCATCAAATGTCATGTTAGATCGAGCTGGTATCACACTAATGCTCCCCTTAGGTATAAATAGCTTTGAATCACCTTACACGATAGAATACGAAGACTGCATTCCAAACTAACGCCTAAGGGATCGAAAGTCTATTAACTCACCACCTTAACATAGCTGAATATTAGCCACGTATTTCACCCCATTCCATCTAGCCTTATATCGTGGGCCATAGAATGCAAGCAAGACTTTTGTGTCCCAACATTAAAGTGACGATATCATGGAAGCAGGCTCTCAGAACGACATCGGATATATTCAAGGGAAGGCCTTGGCCGTAGATATCAAGTATGGAATTCGCAGTCGAAGCAGGCTGACAATAAAATACACGTAAGTGATGATCTATGGAGCATGATACCTAGCTCCTAAATATTTTCTTGGTGGCTGGTACTAGAACATTCGGTTGCAGACACAGAGTAAGGCTGGGTTAAACATAAATAAGGTAATGCCGGCTTCAGCTCGAGAACCATTTTCCGGTAGTTACACACATACACATCAATCTTCATCGCCATCCCGACCCAAAGCACGTTGGAACTGAGTCCTTAAGCTGAGTTGTCGACAAAATATTTCTGGATCAGGGATCATTTCACTAGCCGAAGCTGACTATCCGATGTCAGATCTAGCCGAGTGACTGACTATGTGTTTGCTTGTTAAGCATTATGCGTTAGGTTATTAGATAGTTCCATGCTTGAAAATCTAAATCTTTTGCTATCTAAGTGCTTGGGAAACGTTGCGATAGGTTGTATTAATCTAGAAGGACTTGAAACAATAGACCTAACGATACGTCCGTCAACGCAGACCATTCTTCTTAGTTCCCATATTTGCTATCATAATGGGCGCATATGAATTTCGAGGTCTTGAGGCACACTTCCTTAAATTAAAGACCACGCGGGGGCTTCGTTGGGACAGCCAAAAGAGAAGAGATATGATCATTGGAAGATGCAACTGGTATATGTTTTGTGCTCCGCGAATCAGGAGTAAGGACTACCAGGATGACCACGATTTCTTCCTTCACTGCAACTCAAAGGTTGAAGCAGAATGCCCCCCTGAGCAGTTGAGGCCAACTGAAATTGACCAACGTTCTGCAGAAGAGTATGTCCATTCATATCGCTATACAAACCCCGGCGTTGAGTACCTAAGCTAATACCGTATAACTGCTAACGTGAAATAGTTTCCTTACGAAGCGTTGCAAGCCATATAACGATGATGATATGTTCGGGTTCGTACTCCGCGATACTATAGCCGCAAGCGAAATCCAACAGACTCTTATTGAGGCTTGGAAAAAGTGGCAAGACAAGGATAATGAGAGGGCCCGTCAATTCGAGGAAGCCATAGACAGCATCCCTAAGCCCAACCGTATTAAAAAGGTAGTCTGTCTAGGCCTCGGCCGTATACTCCAACCGAACTATCACTTTTCTGTCCAGCAGGCTTCGGATCAGGACGACAAACAGAGGCCCAATAACGTCATTATGGCGCGCAATATTGCTCAGAGTATTGCCGCAATGTCAATAGTTAGGCAATTAAAAAAGAGGACGGGCAAGGATATTCCTTTATATACTGCGGATCCTGACTACGGTGATGAACATAAGAAAGCCCTTAAGAAGTTACCTTTCGGTGAGTTTATCGTTCTGGATCCAAGCTACGATAGGCACGAACAATTTACGTATATCGATGATAATACCCTGGTTTTTGACATGGCTGGACCTCCAGCCTGTCCCACGATGCGCATAATCGAAGAATTTGCTCGACCAGTCGCGATTATCACCGCGGAGATCCCTTGTACAGGACCCTTCCAAGACAGGCTCTGGTTCGAGACTACGGAAGAGTGCGGTACAAAGATTAAGATACCAGGCTGCAGGTTAGTCACACTGATCCAGAATCATGTTTTACATTGCTAACTGGTCCTCCCAGTTATTTGCCACTCCCTGAGGGCTGCTACAAATTTGGTGGGTTATGTCCAAGGAGAGTCCGAGACATGATCGTCTACGAATATAAGCAGGAAAAGAAGTTTCCTATGGAGAAGAATGACACAGCGCGTAAATGGGGTGCGTGCAACCTGGTGGACTATACATATAGAAAACCAAACGACGCCCAAATCGGCGCATACTGGCATACCGATACTCGCTTGTATGTTCGCAGATCTCGTCCGTTATATTTATTGAGATTCTTCGAATGGCTAAGCGGGAATCTGCTGACATCCTAGAGTCTATAGCAGATTATAGCGCCGCTCGTTAAAGAACTTTAGTCGTTTAGTCAGTTTGTTTAGTTAATATTATTGCTACGTTGTTTGTATCTCTGACGTCTATAGACCCTGGGAGACTTCTCAAGCAGGCCACCCATCAAGGGTGCTCGAGATACAGAATAACAAGAAATTAGTGATTGGCAGAGTAAAAATCTATGGGATTATTGGCTATCCAAAAAGTTAATTCCAAACATTCACGGCTTGGGCCACGTTTATGTGAATATGTCGACGCAGCAAATTAATTTGACGTGGGTTGGGCCTCTTCGAAGTATACTCCCCCCCTTAAATTCACCAAACTCCCTTTCCACTTTCGGACCTGAGCTCTTGGCGGGGTGGCCTGAGCTGAGCCCCGACTAGGTAGCTTGGGAGGTCACGGAGGAAACAATCCTATTAATGAGAAGTCTACATCTATAAGAATAAAACCATAACCCCCCCTTTATTGCAATTGACGTCAAGGTATGTATGCGACCAGTTAGGTATTAAAAAGAAGATGTAAGAAACCTATACTTAAAGCTAAGTATAGTTCGAACCGTACGGTGAAGATGCCACGTCCTAAATTATCGAAGATGAGGCTGCTTTCATAGTTCTTCGCAACTCACCTCTCATACATTTATATGATTCTAGGTAGATTATAGTTTGATCTCAATGATAGGTATCCCTTGTTTGGATGAATTTGTCGGCAGAGTACAAAAGCAGAAATCAAATCCTACGGACAACGGCTGGGAAGGAAGAAATGTCATAAGCAAAGTAAGTGGCGGAATACCTAATCAAGCAGGAAACATCCATAGAAGTATGCCTCTCGAATATAATACTTGTCAGTGTCTTAGACTTTTCCGATATATGTTCTATATACTTCACTAAGGTACCGCGCCTCTCCTTTTCCTACCTAGTTGTTGCCTTGGGATAGCGAACTCAGATTATTCGATAAAACTGCAGCCGCTCAGTTGGCTCAGCCATGAAATAGGATATAATCATAAATCGCCGCATGAATTCGGTATAGGAGGCAATATGGACACGGAGAGTTAAAGTGCTCACGACTACCTAGGTACAAATAGGATTGGGCGGGGTCGCAGGTACTGGCGCCCAACTGCATAGGGAGCCCTTTTTCAGCTTGAGAGCCTCGTGCTAGAATTTGTATCACTCAACTACAAAATATAATATATCATGGTCTGGGAGAAAACATCCAACTATTATTATAATTAAATCTAAACTATTTGTCTATGGAATACTTTAACTGTAAAAAAGATAAGAAAAAGTGATATTATCCTCACATTTCGAAGGAGCGATATTCTATAACGGACTCATTGCCTCGCACTCGAAGGTGGCGTCAATACAATCGGGGTACACCTAAGCTAACCGAATACTTATCTAGGCCCCTCACTACGCCATCATGCAACCATCCACGTCTTCACTACGGCGCTCGGGTAGAGTAGACCTAGACACCATATCCGGAGAATCCTCCTCGAATACTAGCAGACTACTTGAGCCCATATCATCGTGGGGCGGGAGCCATAGTCAAAGCGAAGATTTGGACAGTCTAGCAGGCCATTTCACATTCCTCGATGTTCTTCAGGCATCTGGCAGATTTAAGGTTCCTTCTACCTATTTGCATGGCCTTGGTTTGGCTTCGGATAACAGTTCTACGAAACAAATATTCTCCCTCGGCAGTGGACTAACGTCAGAAGTTATCCGACACGAAATTAACCAACAGAATGACCAAGGAGGCTCGCCTGGTTCTATCATTGCATTGAAGATCTTCAAGCCACATAGTCGCGAAAATGATTCCGCTGCGGAGAATAGGCACGAAGTCTATCGAGCTATTTTACGAGAAGTCCAGACTCTCCGCCAACCCCTGCTCCATGGACACCCTAATATTCTCCAATTGCTCTTTATCGGATGGCATAAAGAGCATCGCTTTCCTATTATTGCTATGGAATTAGGAGACTATGGCCCTTTAGACTTTATAATGCGAGAAGCAAATCCTGCACCCACATCTGCCCATAAAAGACACATTACACTGGACATTGCACTTGGTTTAGAAGCAATCCATAGCGCTGGATTTATCCATGGAGACCTGAAGCCAGAAAATTTATTGATAATGGCCCACGACGACCCCAGTCGTCAAATAGTGGCCAAGCTGAGCGATTTTGGAGGTAGCTCCCAGCTATACGGAGGAAAGTTTAATAGGCCTGCTCACTTCACGCCGCTATGGAGCGCACCAGAGGTTGTAAATCAGGACCATGATATCGACTGGGAAAAAGCTGATATATATTCTTACGGGCTTGTAATAGCCAGTCTATGGTCCAGACGGGATAACAAACTCGCAGACGAAAGACCGAGACAAAGAAGTTCTTGCTACTTATCGTGGATTATTCCGTGGATGGCGGATGAGACGATACCGGAAGATATTATTTGGAATGCAAAGAGTTCGCGACACATGTGCATTAGTATATTCAAAAATATGCTGGAGGAGATTTCCAAGGATAAAGACATTGGTATAGAAGTCCCCGAGCTACTCGACATCATATCACCGACCCTCGAACGCTATTTTTGGCAACGGCCAAGCACCAAGGGCTTGGTTCAATCGCTGTTTTCATTCGGAAAGAAGTTAGGTCGAACAGTAGAGTAAGCCCGTTCAAATTCCCTCCCAGAAGAAAGGATGGTAGGTTATTACTAACAAATCTGAAAAGAATTGCAGAGATTATTCCAGATGAACCCATTCAGGGAGATCAGAAAGCACAAGCACAATCTGATCCAGATCTAGTACGTTAGTCGCTTCCTAAGCCTATGCTCAATACTAAGGAAGGGGTTAGGAATATGAATCCTCTTGGGTGAAAGATCGAGACTTTCAGGAGGTAATTCTTGAGCAATCTTTACTTGCCCTCGATGATTTAAAGAGCGCACTTGACGTGAAAAGTCTCAGCGAGAGCGTAGATCTTCCGGCACATATTCCAGAAAGCTTCTCCCACGATGAGTTCCTCCAAAGCATACGGAAGTCTCTGAAATGTTCTGTCAGTCCAGTGACGGAAAATAAAAAATTGGCGCTTCTATCTTGGAGATTGGCATTATCCCACTTTCTCGGTTTAGGGACACGACCGGACAGCAAGGTAGCGCTAGAATGGATGCGTTTTTCAGCGCTCCACGGGCGTCTTGACGCTATGCACATTGTTGCTTTGATGGTTAGAGAGACCGTAAATGAAAGCAAGGTCCCAATACGATTGTATCTCTCTCTACTAGCTCTTTCGGGTTCGAAATTGGCATTACAGCATCTATCTATTTATGCACCGGAATATTTTAGAATGGCTAAAGAAGTCATTCAAAAAAGAGGATTTGCTTATACTACGCAGAGGGAACAAAACAAGTCAGTTTTCCATATTGTCGATTTCTATCGCGATCTGTCTCCTAGTATTCCTTCGATTACTACTTTGGGACAGGCCCTGGAAGTTGGGGACTTATCGCGAATAAAGCAGATTCTTGACGGCAGTATCATCACGCCAGATTCAGACGATATCCTCCCAAGTCTTCTGCACGAGATATCACACCTCATCGATATCGATGCTTCAAGTATCGCTAGAGCCGCCTTTGATAGAGGTGCGAGGTTAGATGTTAAGCTCTCATGTGAATCGCCTATCTTTGGTCTTGACCCTTGGATGCATACATTTAATTCATTGCCGGCGACTTACTCGCCACTCTCGGCTGCCATAATTCGCGGAAAATCTAAACTAGCCCTTACAATTATACGGCTTCATATTGAGTTCAACATCCCCATACCAGATTTCCCGGCAGCGTCATCCTTAGGTTTTAGGTATTTACACTATGATGTAGGAGAGATGATACTCAACTTATTCCAGGCAAACCCCCTCATGTGTCACGACGAGGGACACCCATGGAACGCTACAGAAACGTTTTTTACTGATCTTCTTTCTCTTGCGATATATCGCCCGGATGTGATTGAACTCGAACGATGTGCTATTCGAGGGGGTGAATTTGATGCCAAATACAAGAAATGTCTGGAAATTCTACTCGAAAAGGGGGCGGACCCACTTCAAGGAGTTGGGCACGAATGTCCTCTGGACAACGCAATTATGCGAGATGATTTAATCGCCTTCAGGTCATTTATTAACCAGCTTCAGTTGCGCGGTATCCCTATAGAAAAACTCGCGAAGACCGCTGGAAACGTTTGGCTGAAAGGCCCAACAGCTAACACGGTTACCGCATTACGGGTTTGCCTCTCTTTTAATTCTATCGATTGCTTCGAATTCTTGATCAACAACTTCCCGGATCTAGTAGCAGAAGACCATGATAAGTCCGGAGAGTCCCTGCTTCGCCATGCATGCTTCGATACGTCTAACGCAAAATTCGTCAGTTTGCTCCTGGATTCCAGGGTGATCTCAACAGCAGTACACCGACCGAGTGGCATCATTGCATTAGAAAAGGCTCTAGCACGGGTCTACCTATCCGCAGCTGATCTCCTCGCATCTCGACGTTCGGGAGAGCTAGCAACATTACTATCTCGATACGATAAGGGGCAATCTGTGTTCTTCGATCTCATTGAATATTGGCTCGGCCATCGACCCGTAAGATTTATCGACAGTCTCCAATGGCTCGTGGATCATAAAGGAGTACACTTTCACGGTCCTAACGACATCCCGATTTTGGAATATCTATTTCATAAGCCACGGCCCACCCGCCGATCGGACCAACTCCGTGATGCAGAAATACTCGATTTCCTACTAGGCCTTAACATATTCTTGGATCGGCTTAACGAGTATTGGAAGGGAAGAACACTGCTTCACACCGTAGCCATGAATGGGCATGTTGAAGCTGTGAACCTTCTCTTGGAACGCAAAGTTGATGTAAACGCCAAAACGACTAAAGTCTGTATAGACATGTATCTTGCAGGATGGACTGCGCTTGATTTGTCATATATGGCTCTCCACGCGGACCGCATCCCATCAGAGATTAAAGCAGGAGGTAAAGTTGAGATGCAGAAGTGGGGTGATGATATACGGTCTATTATACGCCTACTCCGTGCAAACATTAGTAGCAACTTCGAAATGGGACCCATACAAGAAGCAGTGGAGACTGAGGCTTCAGAAATCCGCGAGTATATATTGCGAACCGGCGCAGCCTTCCCCCCTCGAAGTCGGATTTATCATCATGGAGACTGGCCTCGATTACTCTCACTAGACGGCACCAACGACTCACCACAACAATCGCCAGGGGATAATCTGGAAACGGGCTTCCTCATGGATACAATTGCTCAGGAGCTAGTAGAAATCCAGGAAAAGGCATTTCTGAATAATGAATTGGGATGGTATCGGGAGGCCAGTGGCGGCTTTGGAGCTCCATCGTACAATGAATACAACAAGCAGAAGGCCCAACGTCGACGCGACAAGTGGCGGATCCCACCAGGATGGCTTGTATTGAGACTGGAGGGAACCGACATGGTCCTCTTCATAAATTTCAATATGGGGACGATTACACAGAAGAAACCAGAACTCTATCGAGGCGAAGACGACGTTACCTACGCGTACGACCAGAAAGTCAATGACAAAGCTAACGCAGTCAAAAGACCCCGCTACGCAGAAATAGCTCTTAAGCTACATACAACAGGAGAAGCTGGAAGATACGAACATACCAAGGCCTTTAATAATATATTAAGACATAGCACCTCGAATACGGTGTCCGGCTTTTTCCCATTGGGAAGTAGCATCGACCAAGGTAAGGAGACCGTAAATTTATTATACATCATAGTCGACGCAGAGTTACAGTGCGCTACGGCTGTCATTAGCGGCAGTCCCGAAGAAGCGAAAGCCCTTATAGACGGCGACTTTGACTACAGGAACCCGGAAGGCTTGACCCAATTACAGGAGGGGGTCATACACGAGAATTACGACCTCGTGAGTATATTCGCCGCTCACGGTGCTCAAGTAGACAATCCATTCCCCGTTACAGGTCTGTCGCCCCTTCACGTTAGCATCGAAAAAGGGAGCCGCAACATGACTGATCTACTCCTCGACGCCGGAGCCAATCCGAACAGTAAAACACAGGAAGGTGTTTCCCCACTGCATTTCTGCCTCGTTACAAGAGACCAACCGGATATTCTAGAGCTCTTGATTCGACACGGCGCGGATATCAACGAAATCTTACAGGACACTACCCCCTTACAGCTTGCGATCGCACTAGATCTCCGTCAAAGTATCGACATACTCCGAACATCAGAGGCAAACAGGGGCGATAAAGGCTCTAAGCCCCCGGGCGGTGGAAAAGGGGGCAAGCCACTAATACCTACTGAAGAAGTAGAACCAAGTAGTTCCGAGGAGGGCTTAATTCGGTCAGCACGGGTATAATACCAGTTTGTTGGATCAATATGATAAAAAGAACTGGTTCTGAGGCTATATAGAATGACAAGACTCGCGCTATAGCCAAAGATGGGAGCAATCCTCCAGTGCATGAAAAAGGGGGTTATCACGAAACGAAGTCTTCATATTTTTAGTTACCAAATGTTTTCTCTACACAGATATATATATTCTCATACCATTTTTACTTCTCTCTACACCTCTACTTCTCTCAATTAGATCGTACTGTTTAAATCCTATAAAAGGGGGTGGGCGAGACGTGCATAAAGCCGAGCCGTGGCTGGAATGCCATTGATCCAGGCTAAGCCGAGGATAAGCGAGGTTAAGCCGAGGCAGAAAATAATCAATTTGATTTTCTTGAAAATTTTCTGCACTAAAAATAAAAAAAGCCGTTCCCACCAATAAATCCACTTGGCGCGAACGTCAAAGTGGGCAAAAGAAAAGTCTTTATGAGAGCTGCAGGATTCGAACCTGCGCGGTTTCCCATCGCGGGTTATACGGTTTTCTTTTGGAAGACCTAAACACGACGCCTTAACCACTCGGCCAAACTCCCATTGGTTGTTAGATGATAGAATGATAGAAAAGAGGTTATTTATACTTTCGACGCTTCCACGTATAGCGCACAATGTTGCCACCCCAGACACCTACGAGATCAACCATGGAGTCTTTTTTTTTCTTTTTTTCTTTATCCTATAAAGCTTCATTCAAGTTGTCTTTCAGTTAAAATAACGGATAGTTGAACCAAACTAAAAGCTAGGTCAAAAATAGAGAGCTATTTAGTAAACACGACTACAACACGAAACGTTCAGGGTCTCAATGCGATACCTAGATTATAAATTCTAGAACTAGCATACCCTACAAAATTAAGTAGAAACTTCAAAAGGCGCGTGTTAATGACATGCGATGAATTCATACATCAATATTTCCCAAATCAAGCCCAAAGTTTGAAGCCATGGCAATGTTTTCTAGTACGAGTAAAAATAGGACCGTACTTTGCTTCACTTGAGCCTTGTGCAATATACTATTTCATACTAATATTGTGGTTAAGCTAAATACTACGAAGCGTCCCAATAGTCTCTTTATGAACTCAGAACACCGGATAGTCAGGTACGGTTTCAAATTACCGGATAATGCCTAAGAGAAATATGGTGTGCAGATTATCCGATAGTTATGTCTTTGAATCAAGTTCTTATAGGCTTTTAGAATTAAACTTAAGGCAACTATTCAGAAGAAAGGGACATTCCATTCATTCACGTAAAACATGGTATTAAACAGCCCAAGTCATGGTTCCTTGTAGAATATCAAAGCTACCCCTATGGTTTCCAAGGGTATCTCATCACACAGACTTGGGATGTCTTGGGCAGCGTTAGCTCGTATACCGAATCTGCATTGATGCATCAAGCATGAATAATGAGTTACATATAACATGATGGTTTCACGTCATAAAATAGCCTAATCGACAGAAGAAACTAGAACACCGATTTGCCGGGCCTATGTTTTTAGACGTAGTGAAAGGATCTATGGATTTAAATGGTAGCGGGGGTTCCTGCTATAAAGTAATAGAGTTGCCTGATCATTACTATCGTTAGGTGCCACCTCGATCCCCTTAATTGCTTCGCGAATCACTGTCGACGCCCAAGGCCTCAATATCATCATGTGTATCTACACTGACTTTTCCTACGCCGATTCTATGGTGTTGGTATCGGCCTTGATACTATTAGTTAGCCTTATCGTTCTATCCAGTACGACCACGTCCCAAGACTGGAGGAATAGCATGCAAGTCCAACAAGATCCTCAATCAAGTACTATGCCACCTCCTAGCGCATGGAGCATACACGACGTCGAGAAAATGGCAGTAACGTTAAGCCGTATTCGAATTAGAACCAACAAAGGAAACATACGGAGAGCCGACCAAGCGGAATGGAACCGAGATCGTGGAGCCTCATACGCGGAAGTCGAGTCTTTAGTTCGAACCCTGAATCCGACCTCCTTTCCCCGAGACTATTTTGCCTTCCTTCAGCTCAACAGCGGCCTGGATTTCTTCACGTATAAGAAAGGGCCGTTCCTGCAATTTAAACACCCAACGGAAGTCGGGTGGGATGTGAACAGCGTTAAACCACGGGTATTTGTGGAATGTCTCATCGGGAAAGCTGCTTAGGACGCCGTTATTTCAGAGATTCCCCCGATCGAGGCGACGATGCTGCCATTACCAATCTTAAGCATTGAGAGATCCAACAGAGTGTGCCTCGTCGCCCCTGAATACGTCGAGCGAGCAGCCGAGTTTTGGCATCTCCTACTATCCAGCACGCTTCTGGCCGAGGATGTCCGAAGGAAGGTTACTGATTACTATCGCCAACACTTTGGAGGGGTTTCTCCGTTCGCGAAGATGAAATCCTGCAAAAGGTGGCTTGTCCTAGAACAG
Organism: Daldinia sp. FL1419; assembly: GCA_025201765.1. Classification (NCBI taxonomy): domain Eukaryota; kingdom Fungi; phylum Ascomycota; class Sordariomycetes; order Xylariales; family Hypoxylaceae; genus Daldinia; species Daldinia sp. FL1419. Next base: position 77,740 of record MU623430.1, read on the forward strand.
GGCCTGAAGAATCCAGGTACTCGGATATACCCAAGTTTCAGGTGCTTTTTAGCAAATTTGGCGAAGATGGGATCGGCCGAAGACGATACCGGTCCTGTGGTATCAGCGCCTTTGTTACTCGGGGTGGAGCCGTCGGATCGTAGGGTGCAGGATGATATGGAAAAGAGTAATCTCCTTGTTGTCACGGATTCAGGAGTCCTCCTAGCCTAGAATATTGGCAAACATACCTAGGTATCACATCTTGCTATGTGACTACGTGCACTAAGTACGTATGGAGACGGAAGCGGTATTTTTTACTAGCCATACTATGATAAGTTGGGATATAACTTAATAGCAAACATTAACTAGGATGTATTAACATACACATCTTGCTGCGTAGCGAAATGTAAGATATTGATTAGATTGTCTAGCCATGCCATTCTACCGTTCCGGTTATTCCATGGTAGGACAATACGACTTTTGTTTAGATTCACGTTGATCTCCTTCGAAGCCAGTTAAGGTAAAAGCGAGTCCACCTGCGGAAACGAAAGGTGTTTTCAAGGAGGTGGACAAGTGGATGGCAGTTGTGTCTGGGGTAAAGGGGCTACTCCACCAAGAACCATCGGGTTGTGACCAAAGAAATGGAGATTCCAGCCTAGGTAGTTTGATCGACTGCGCAAAAGTGGGAAGAGGGATGACATGGCTGCTTAATGACAGCGTATAAATGCAGGTATAAATGTAATTACTTGATGCTATAACTAATAGGTAATAAGGTAGGGGGCCATGGTGCGAAGGTAGTAACCGAAGACGCAACGGCAGTTATTTCGAGAGGCATGTTTGCTCGTCCGGGGGTAACAGAATATCGAGGGTGACGTTTCCACTGTTTCTATTGTGTGCTGAATAACCCAGAGTCGTCGTAGGACATACCCATACCTTACGTAGCATATGCAACGAATATTAAGGTCGCATCTAAGGCTAGGTTGTAGTTGAAACATCAACGAGACTTGCAAGTTGAAAATATTAAAGAGTGGGCTCGCGACGGGTAATTTTTCGAAGCTACCTACCCTACAGAATAAACGTTCGCTTGGCTCGGCATCGTTGTAACGAGAATATGCGCGGACGGAGTATCAACATATCAAGGGTTTACATGATAGTTGGCAGCTGGTTGAATCACCGAGAGAGAGAGAAAAAAAATAAACTAAAAAACTAAAATTTGCTGGTCACGACTTGTTCTCCTTTTACTTACCGCTTAATTAGTGGTCAGCTGGTCCAGAGTAACATGGACAGTCTATTTTCTTTCCTGCCCATCGTGGTTCTCAAAATGCTCGCGCGCTAGAAGAACCAAGGGGAACGACGGCAGATCGACAAGCGTGATCTAATTCGGCCAAGCCGAATTCTGGAAAGTGCGAAGCAAAACCTCGGGCTTTTTTTTCCTGCTTGCTACAAACTCCACAAATCTTGCGGATGCTGTTCTGGACGGAACCAGGCGGACTCCTGTGTGGGTTTGAGGATGAGGCGGCACAACCTTTTTTTTCTCAATTTTTTTTAAATTAACTATCAACCTACCAAATGGGTGGTCTGTGGTTTTCAGTCCTTGACTCCTAACTCCTTTGTGCATCGTGATTCCGTTGAGACATACGAGTTTACCATGTGGGTATCATCCCTCGGAGATGCGTATATCGTAGCAACGATTCGCTTCAGCTGGTAAAAAATGGAATGCTGTCAACAACACAGCAGCACAGCAGCATTAACAGATCGGCCAGAACGGCACAACGGCCGGTGGGTGCTGGACGCAGCATGGCTTGGACATGCTCGACGTGGTAAAATCGCCTATTAGAATATAAGCATATGGCGAAATTCGGTCCTCGATTGATCTCAACTGTTGTCAACCAATTAAAAGAAGCAGGCTTCAGATCCATTGGTTGATGAATTGTAGCGGCTCTGTTCGATCAACGCCCCCGGCGCCCGTACCTGCAGTGGACTTACATGGTTTACATGGTTTTACATGGCTTACACACCGGGGGTGAGGAGTGAGGATTGGCTGATCTCTTCTTACACATATATCTAAGGTTAACTACCTACGTACCTACATATACACTATATCTGCGTACTATTTTCTCATGTGTGTAAAAATACATGTACGGCATGACGTCGCCGGACTTTCGTTCCCTATTTTCAGGGCTACGAGTTGCCAGGTAAGTCCAGGCAAAACCGAGTCGACCACCATCCAGCTTGTCCAACCTTGCCGGAAGCAGAAGCGAGATCCAATTGCACCACCAGGAGTCCATTCTTGCCCATTCTTGCCCATTCTTGCTCATCCTGCACGAATCCCTGTCTAGTGGCCAGTGAACAAAACTATGGGGTAATAGTTAGGTACAAAAAACTCCTCTGCAGGTCTCATGATACCTTTACCCAAGACCCGATTTCGTAACTACATCGAACTCTTCCAGTCTCAGAGCTCCTGTTAGCTAATTCCTTGCTAATGGGATCCATCACGCGGTTACCCCAGATTCCACTCGGATTCCACTCATACATCTTACCATCCTTACGACTTGGTCCCACCAAGATGATGGTTTTTCCTGTCTAAGCGCACCAAAATCTACCTGTTTGCCCGCATGGCGCTGTTCTGGTCCGTCCGGTTCTATGTTCCTTGCCCAACAGCCTTAGGAAGGTAAAAAAGTTCGGCCTGGCCATGTTGTCATCTCCACGCGATGGGCTGCGCCGGCAACCTCGCCTAGCGCTTTGCACAAGCGTTTACGTGCGCCGCGTGCCTTATACCACCTCCTCGGGGCCATGAAAAAATTTTCCTAAATTGGACTTTTGTTCTACTCTTGGATTGAGTACGTAGTTACGTATCTTGACGAGCTTTGTTCCCTAAATTCTTCGTCCTGGTGCCACGTGCGACAAACTTGGAACTTTCTCGAGAACTACGGTGTAACTATGACAAAGGGGTTGCTCCCCTGGTCGTCACGATAAAATTATGTATATTAGCCCGTGCCCTCCATCCCACTGACCCATCTTGGGATCTCTTGTACTATTTTGCTGCCACGATTCATCATAAGCTTTCCTAACAGAAATAATATTCATACACCTAAATTTGTAAATACCGGAGACGTATATCTACTTCGCTGCTATCCAAAAGTAAATCACCATGCCTGATCTCACCATCACCGAGCCTCACCCAACTGTCCCTAAGAACTCATATACCCACTCGGGACGGGGAGGTGCTGGCAACTACTTCCGCGCTCCCACTACCACGCCCTCGTCTGGTGTAGCGACAAAGCCGACGACAGTAAAATCCACCACATCGCGCTTCTACTCTGGACGAGGAGGAGCAGGCAACGCCCACGTCTCAGCCGCCAAGCCTGTCCTATCGTTCGACGAGGAGTACACTCACAAGAGCCATATCGAGCAAAAGCCCGTCGGCTACGTTGGCCGGGGCGGTGCCGGAAATGTCTACGGTGCTTTTGGCTCCAGCACCTCCCGCAAGGGAAGTGATGCTTCCAGCCAACACAGCTCAAGCAGCTCAGGTAGCCTCTCCAACATATGGAGCCGCATAAGCCATCGACGCTAAGTCGCAACAGCTCCCGCCAAGTAAATAACGACCTTCAATTCACGACGACAAATTTTTTTCTCAACACATTGCATCATCTCTCTACTTCATCATCTTCATAATCATGGGAAAGCAAGGCGCATCGGAGTTTCGGGCATCAGCATACTCAATCAACTATGGGTTGGCAGGCATCATAAGCCTTCGGGAAGAAAGGCTACAGAAGGGCGAAAAAAAGGAGGACAGGAAGAAAAGAAAGTTCGCGGCCTCAAAGCAAACGGGAAGCTCGACGAATTGGTTTACGGGAAAGGCAAGGGAAGCATGGGAAACATCACCAACCATTTACTCCATGCACATCACAAAATACAGCGTGTCGATACCGCCCATCTTCCCTCCCCCCTTCCGGCTGGCAGACTCCGGAACGACGGTGTTTGTCCCTGGTGAATATTTAACAAGCGATATATACCCCCCCACAGCGACTTTTCGGCTGGAAAGGTCTTTGCGTTTCGAGGTTTAGGAAGGCTTGGGATGGCATATAGCATTGCGCCGAGTGGGACGCACATAAAGTAGTTGGATATGACTACGAAGAAAAGAAAAATTTTCAACTATACTTCAAAAATTTTTTTAAAGATTTTTTTCATGATCCATTCCTGATTTGAGCTTTGCGCCACATAGTGTGATACTATACTAGTAGTGCCATTGTACTAAGGTTGGAAATCTTTAACCTAGGTTAGTCCCTTGGTTTTATGCTTCCCCTTCCCGTAACCTTGGCAACACTAGACGACTTAAACATCGTGACTTACCCAGCTGAACTCGCACTGTAATCATAGGTACACCATCAACACCACATGAAGTATATATCATTATCGCTTTGGGATCGTCAACGCCTGGGTATCATTCATCTACATAGATGATTTAGGTATTCCGCCAATAATCTGACACACAAGCTTTGCCGGCTTCTCTCTCCTTTCCTTTTCCTGTCCTCTCTTCCCCTCTAGACATTGCGAGAGCCTCATCTTATACGTATAGTCCTCTGCAACTATATAACCACCTACTACATCTCTGGATTGTTCAAGAGTGGAATGAGTCTCTTGCAGCGCTCACGCTATGCTACCTTGCGATGAAATCCCCTCGTCTATTACATCCGGACAAAGAGATTGCCAATTCGTGACTTCTCGATCTCTTTTACTTGATCCGAATGGTCGCGATTTATGGCATCTCCTGAACCCGGGCTAAAATTTTTGCTTTCCGAAAAAAAATTTTTGAGACAGGTAGAGTAAATTATGTCAGTTTCTTGTGGATGATATCGGGATCCTCGTGCCAGTCGTCGATACTAACCCACATCTATCATCCTCGTTAGTATGTTTTCGGTTCATATGTAGGTAGGGAGTTAATAGAACAACAGCCATACCTTTCTGAAAGTACTCAACCCCGCGAGAATGCTGCCTCCGATCCAAGTCGAATATTTTCGCTCAGGCGGGGCAAAGATCTTGATTCGCATATCCTTGACAGCGAGCTTCTTGACTTCACTCAGCAGGCGGTCACCGAAACCCTTGGTTAAAGTGCTGCCACCGGACAAAACGATGTTGGCATACAGAGCCTTGCGTAGATCCAGGTCCGTCCTGTTAATGGCGTCTGTTACGATCTGCTGTATGCCAGGGTACTCCAATCCGATAAGTTCGGGGTCGAATAAAATCTCAGGAGCGCGGAAACGCTCCTGTCCCACGCGCAAACGGTTCCCGTCCGGAAGTATGTATTCTGCCGTCTTGCCTTGATCCAGCTTAGCACTTTGCCAGTCCTTCTCTTCTTGCTTCGGGTTTATGGCCACATATGACACGGCTTCCTTGATTAATCGTACAACTTCCTTTTCAGCACTCGTATGGAAGACATAACCGCTCTTCCGTAGAAGAGTCTGCATGTACTCGGTGACGTCACGGCCTGCAACATCGATACGCCGCATAGAAGAGGGTATCGCGAACCCTTCGTACACAGGAACCGCATGCGAAACACCGTCACCCGAATCCAATACACAGCCCGTGGTACGTCCACTAGCGTACAGCGAGAGGACAGCTTGGATAGATGTGTATAAGGCTGGTACATTAAAAGTTTCGAAGAGTATTTGGGCTGCTGTATCACGATTTGCTCGAGGGTTTAGCGGTGGTTCGGTTAAGAGGACGGGATGCTGGAGACAATATCAATATTAGAGGGGTTGTATTAGAATAGGAGCCTTGGACCATACATACTTCTTCGCTGATAGTCTTAAGCCCTTCGCTGTAAACATATTCCCATATCTTCTCCATGTCATCCCAATCCGTAACTATGCCATGTTCCAAAGGATACCTAATTTTCAAGAGTCCTCTGAGTTCTGTCGCCGCCTTTTGACCGATGAACACCTCGCCTTCCAAGGCGCCGGCCAGTACACGTAGGTGCTTCGGCCGACCTACAAAAGAAGGGAAGTAACATTTGGGTAGATCGTCTCCTGCGAAGCCTGCCCGGATTGTACCGGAGCCATTGTCCAGTACAATAGGCGCGTTGTGGAGGGAGTCTGTCATTGTGGGCGTCTGGGCGATTAAGCAACTCTTCGTTTGTATCCACTCTGGCCTCCCCTTTACGTTGTTTGACCCCTTAACCGTCTAATCCTTCACTTTCGAACCCCGGGATCGCAGCTTTTCTTTATCCGCCACTCAAATATAATTTGCGGGCTACGACTAAACAAAGTCGTTACTTTCCCTGTTGTTCGTTGGCCGCCAATGTTCGTTAACGGTAGAAATGAACTTTGAAGCTTGAATGTTGTTATTATTATTATTAAGTGTAGAAAAAGCGAATGAATAGAGCGGAAACACTTGGGTCGTCACCTCGTAAGTCCAAGAAGCATAGCGCGCGGTTGGTGGGGGGGGAGAATAGACTGTGCGGTGTTGACGTTGGTGATCGGCTTTGGGACAAATTTTCGGCGAAGCTTCGAATTCACGACGCGCCTCTGCGGCTTTGCCCAATTGCCCTTTCCCTTTCCCTTTTCTTTGGTTCAGGAGCTCCTGCAGGGGGTTTGTGTCGAATGGGGGTACGTATTTACACGTGGCCCGAGCTCGATTCTGCCGATCTGCTATGCGCACTGACCACTACTTTATCTCTATAATTGCTACCTAGGTAGGTGCTCCTAGTAGGTTAGGTATTGTACTTAGGTACCTACGAAGCTACGCTAATACACTAATAAAGTTTTGTACCACTGCAAAATTGAATACAAAAGATGGAATCCATCCATTCAACCTTAATACACATTTCGTCATAACAACAAATTATTTTTATTCTTTCTTTTATCATAACTATAATAATTAATAAACATAATATAATTCTACTACAAACCTATGTCGAGATAATTATGTATACTTTTTAATCCTCCCATATGTCTAATCTTCGTGCATAAATTGATGCAACGCTTCGTTCCTAGCGATATACGCCCTAATTCGCTTGCCAAAAATCCATAAAGGGACGGTCAATACATTTACGGCAACAAACACACTACCAAGCACATTGAATACCGCAAGAACTCCGTCTTTTGCAAGCCAGTCGTTGACGAAGTACGTCAGTCCGAAAGTTAAGATGTTTCGAGCATTGATGGCCACGAATGCTATTTCATAACAATTAGTCCATACTCGAGGTCATAGTCAAAAATAAACAAGAGCAAACTCACCTTCTTCACTTAATTCCTTATGTGCGTCAATCACATAACCAAAAACGGATGCATTAGACAAAGCAAGACTCATGTTTGCCAAACCGAAACACAAGACTGGCCCGGTCCAATGAGTCTGATAATGAACTGTTGCGCCGAATCCAAAGAAGCCAACTATACCAACCAAAAATGAGATTATAATTGGTGGTAGTCGAAACTCGGGTTCATATATGCCGCGATTCTTCTTGGCCAAGTACATGCAAACCCAGTCGGTCAATGGGCCCGACAGGACTTCACCAACGAAGGTGAGAATGAATGGGGATAGGGAAATCAACCCAGTTTCGGATATCGAAAAATTGTATGGTGGTGCTGTGAAGATGACCGCGTTCACGACGCTAAATACCACGATCCAGGTCAAGGTGACTCCGTAAAGCAGGAATGCCCAAAGAACCGCCGGATAGAAGAAGATGACGACTGGCCGGAGGAAAATCTTCCAAAGAGGCGTACTGGTATAAATAGTCCCACTCCAAAGTTTCAAGCTTCGTAAGTACGAATCTTTTCGTTCAGTCACTACACCGGCCTCAACGACTTCTACTCCGGTATTGTCCTCCGGTCCAGACGATGCGTCCTTTTTCTCTGTAGCTTCTGGTTTGTCATTCTGGTTCGTCGCTGCTTGAACTGCAAGCTGCTGCCCGCAAGACTGCCTTCTATACGCGGTTTCGGGGACGAAAAGAATGACGAAAGGGAGAAGCATGCCGAATATGATGGCGCACCAAATCAGTGTCCACTGCCAGCCTTGGTCCTATAAAGCATTTAAGCAAACTGGCACAATGTAGAGTCTGGGTAACTTACCTCAATAATATAACCGGCAATAAGAGCACCACCGCTAATACCACATAACAAGAACATATTCCAGACAGCAATTCTGGTGGCTCGTTGGTGGACGTAGTAGATGTCGGCAATCGTACATTGGACGAGGATTTCATAAGGAGCCATTCCGAAACCGCTCCATACTCTGCTACCTAGAAAGCTATCGTAATCTTTCGCAAGAGCACCCCATATACTCCCGGAGAGCATAATGATGCTTGATATTATGTATACCGGGCGGCGTCCAACTTTTTTAGCTAGCGGATTGAAGATGAATAGAGAGAGCCCAATCGTCAAAACCACCCAGGCAGTTGCCTGAGAAAGCGTATTGACGGTTATGTTGAGGGCGGCGGCGATTTCAACGAATCCCGGCGAGATCATCGGGCCGTACGCGCCCACGACGCCGGCGGATAGACCCACGATAACAAGGATGGCATCTTTACGCCACGTTGGCCACTAATGCTATTATGAGTTCCTATACTCCTAGACTCATCCGCTGTAACGGACTCACGTTAAGAGGGTCATTGGGAGAGTCGCTTGGCTGGGGAGTTAATATAATGTGCGAATATTTCCCAGTACCGTGCTTAAGCAATTCTCGAGAGATGTTTCGATATTCGTCTGGTATATCGGACTGATCCGCAAGTATTACTAGAAGCCAGATTAGCACAGGTTTTAATTGTTTGATTTCATTTCAAGAGTCGCCATACCTGTGCCAGGAACATGTTCTGCATGTTTAGTCTCGAGTATTCCCCAAGGCATTATGCCGGCCTAATCTCACGCGAATGATCTAATACTTGTCTTTACCACCGCTCTACAAAGCCAACCTACGTTGCTGGCGCGCGTCCTGGGGGCAGCCCTGTCTAAAATACATTTGTAACAGTTGGAGATCCATGTTGATAAGCACTGACTACTTCTTGTGGTGGCCATGGATGTACAGGCAAGGGTTCAACCGGTCGCGAGACGCATATGCAGTATAGCGTAGCATCGCGGCACTCTCATCAACTGTGGCCAACAAACTGAGCATAGATCCACGGACTCTCCGCACATGCTAAACCTGATTGACAGAAACTCCGCGTTTTAAGCTTGGGGAAACTCATTTCCCACGGGGTATTAGACGGCTCCGTGAGCTTCCCCACTCGGAATTCGAACAAGGGGTTAACCAGCTACAACTCAAGTATCCCATCTCGTTAACCCTCTGATTGGTCACTTATAGCAAGGGATGATGTAAAGCCCGCCTGGGGTAATCGCCTCGACATTTAACCATCATATCCTCCTACTGTTCAGAGACTACCGTTGGGGTATAACTGCCGACAACCCTTCTAGATCTAGATGCGGGGAATATCGATTCTAATATAGTTAGGTTGAAGAACAAGATAGGTAAGTAAGTTTGCCTCCGCCATGAGGATTCAACAATGCACAAGTAGTGCAGAAATCTATGTGCCGCCCGGCTAGTTGTGTTGTCATGTGAGGGCACGAGGCTTGCATAGTGAGGTTGGACTGTCTGAGTTGATCCTACCCGAGGTCAGCTTAACGACAGTTTAACCATAAACACCTATTCCGCCATTTTCAGGTTTAATAAACACATGAAGACCGTCAAACGCGTCTACCAATAAGACAAAGACAAAAACATAATGGCCGAACCACAAAATTCTGCGAAAACGGGCATCAAGGTGATTGTGGTAGGCACGGGCTTTGCGGGTCTAACAGCCGCGATAGAGTGCCACCGCAAGGGGCATGAGGTATTAGTGCTAGAGAAATTCCCAGAGCTCAAACTCCTGGGTGATATTATTTCATTTGGACCCAATTCATCTCGATTATTTCGCCGATGGCCGGGTGTCGCCGAGAAATTAGAACCCCTCAGCATGCGAGCCGATGCGATTACTCTAAAGTCCTGGAAAGGGGATACGCTCTTTACCCAATATTGGGAGGGTGAAGATGCAGAGTTTGGCATCCGTTATGACGGCCATCGCGGAGAGTTCCACGAGGTCGTTTATAATCATGCCAAAGAAATTGGTGTCGATATCCGGCTCAATGCCCGCGTTGAGGATTACTTCGAAGATGACAGGGAAGCAGGCGTGATTCTTTCAAATGGCGAACGAATCACTGCTGACGTTGTGATCGCGGCCGAGGGCGTGCGTAGCAAGGGCCGCAAGATCGTCCTCGGATTCGAGGACAAGCCTAAGCCATCTGGCTACGCGGTATACCGTAGTTGGTTCAGTGCCGATGAGATCGCTAAGGACCCCGATACGAGGTTTTTTACGGAGGGCGGGGATCAGCACGTGGCTTGGCTAGGCCCAGATGTGCACTTCATCGCAGCATGCATGAAAGGGGGAAAGGACTTCTCATGGGTGTGTACACATAAAGATGAAGCGGACATCGAAGAGAGTTGGCAGCTCGAGGCACCTCTAGAAGACGCACGTAAAGTGCTCGAGGGCTGGGATCCTATCGTACAAAAGATCCTAGATAAGACACCCTCGCCCCTAATTGATTGGAAACTCGTGTACCGTGATCCTCTACCAACCTGGATCTCGAATAAAAGGCGAATTGCGCTGATTGGTGACTCGGCTCATCCATTCCTACCGACGTCCATTCAGGGAGCATCGCAGGCAATGGAGGACGGAGTTACGATTGCTGTGTGTCTGCGCGAGTGCGGCGGCCCTGACAAAATCCAGGAAGCTGTTGCGGCATTTGAAGCAATTCGATACGAGCGCGTTAGATCAGCACAGAAGACGGGCGAACAAACACGCGACATCTGGCACAAGGCAGACTTCGACGCCGCCAAGAAAAACCCCGAAAGCATGAGGCTAAGGCGCGAAGCCTGGCTTCTCGGATTTGATGCGGAGAAATACGCCGAAGACAATTATCAGCACACGGTCGAGGTTTTAAGGCGCACGGGCTTGCAAGACACGAGCGAAGCAAGAAAGTTACATATGCCCGAAGGGAAGTATGGATATCTAGAATATGGAACCGAAACTGGTAAAGCAAACGATATTTCAGCTGCCGCTCATGCGGCCAACGGTACCGTCATATCATGAATACATACATATAAATAGATGGACATAGAAGAGCTTGAAGATGATCGACCATGCTGTACGACTCTAGACTATTGTTTTGTGTCTCCTGCAATGCCTACCCCTTATTTCCCCTCTTCTTCAAATTGATTAAATACCTAGGTAACCCCGAAACGCCCCTGATATCACGTAGAAAACGGCCAGGAATTCTTCTTCTTTTTTATCTCTGGCAAACCAAAAACGCCTTCCGGATGTCGTAGATGTATGTACAAGTGTATGTAGTTGTCATTGCGATAGGTATTATATAAGCCGGCGCGCACGCATGTCTAAAGTAACACACGTTCGAAGCGAATTAGATCTGTTACATGTGGCCGTTGAGGAAGGCCTTGCTGATGAAGGGCCAGGAGAGAAAGGCGCCTAGGGCAGGGAAGTATCTGTGTTATGGCAGTCAGCTGGTTGCTCCTCACCAGCGAGGAAAGACGAGATGTGACTTACACAGCAGCGACGCCGAGACGAGTTCGAGCGATGCGACCCCAGTCTGCGCGCTGAGACGGGCCGGCTGAGGGAAGAGCTTCGGTTGGGCCCTCGACGATGCGAGCCGATTGGCGGAAGCTTTTAAAGGCTTGCCGGGCAAGGGCCGAAAGGGGAGATCGGGCAGCGTTAACGGCGATGGCTGACATTTTTGCTTTTTTGAAGTTTTCGAAGCTAGGTTTGAGTCTAATAAGACAAGATTCCGAAGTAGACTTTATTGAGATGAGATGAAACTTCTCGAGAGGCGCGATGTCTATATTTCTCTACTGAGACTTTTGGAGAGGGGATGTCTTTTTTAAAAGTTTATACGATTGATAAGTGAAGATGTCTATGTTGCTGTGATGACAATGATGATGATGTTGATGATGATATACAATAATTCCAAATTCACAGACTTCACGGCTACTCTTATATATTACATGTAACCTCCGACCACAACGGCGAGGGATAATAATAATCACGCTCCCAACCCTCGATGACCCAGAGCCAGAATCCCGTCGACGCTGGCGAACGTACGACTGAGGAGCTATTACGGGATTAGCTGGGAATCCCAGCGCCGCGGTCCTGACAGGTGGTTCGGGATGGACCATGACGGCATGCGGGCACCGCCATCTTGGGATTTCCTTTGGCGATGCTTGCCGCGAACGGCTATTAACCTACCTTACGAATGGTCTAGGGGGTTCTTTCGCGTAAAGTCATCTGGTGAGAGCAGTCGTGGTGTCACGCCATGCGGCTGCGCGTATTAGCTAGAATAGCAAATATTTGGTAGGTATATGCGCAGCAGCGAAAAGGGACCGGAGATGAGAGGCTGGAAAATCAGGTCGTTGGGTACACGTTTATGGCATTCTGGGCATTCTGGCCTGCTGCGTGGTACGATGCTGAAGAGGAGTGGTATGATCGGAATCAGCCGATGGACTTTGAAGGATTTTTGGTCTTCAGTGGAGAACCTTGGATTAGAGGTACCTAGGTACCTGTGGAACATGGAAGATGTGGCTGATGGAAGGGGGAAAATGGAAAGCGGATTGGGTTAAAGATTAACCACAAAAGATAAATTTATGGATTCACGTGATTTCCGAGTGCTTAGTGCAAGTGCTTCTTGCTGTCCCAAAACTTATCTCAGTCCTGTTCTAATTTTCCTGCTTTTATTTAACACGATAACCTAGTTGCCCCCAAACCCTTCCAATTATAACTATTGATAATCTCTTCTCTCAAGACTTTCGTTTCGGTTTCCAGATTTTACTTCTCAGATTTATTATATTCCAATAACTATTCTTTTGGTAAAGAATACGTCAAAGGAACGTAAGATCCCGATCTGGGTACCCGTTCTACATCGTAGACCGTTGGAGCTCGAATTCCTCTTGCTTCACGAACACAAAAACCCAAACAGATGCAGCTGTCACGATCTCGATAAACTTGATAATTTTGACAGCGACGGCATACTATTAACTCCGCTTCCATCTTATAAATATACCCGATCAACATAAGACCGAGTTTTGATGTCACATTGCCTTCCGGTAGGAGCGCGTGAAACATGTTCCCAATGCCTCCCAAACCCCGGTATCGCCTGTCTCTAATTAATTGAAACGTTCCATCACCTGCCTAATTGTACACTTGTAAATATCCTACAAATGTATATCAAGGAATTACTAGACTTTAACTACTATCGCTACCTCGTCCCCCTTTGTAAGGCTTAGCTCACGCGCTTAAGGTGCAACTCCACCACAATGGCGCTCAACAGCGCACGATCCATGACCTAGCTCGCGGCCCTCGGAAGTGCCATAAGCCCAGTGGCTGGCACTTACTGACTTGGCCAAACCACCTTCTTAAACAAGAATCGCAACCAGCTTGCTCAAACAAGTCAACCTCAACTTTGACCCTAGTCAATACTCCCATTGAGCCTCTAAAGGTCTATAAGTAATCCACTATACTCGGCTGGAGCTATACAAAAACACTATAATGCCGAATCTGGATAGTTGCACTTGACAATTGGACCTTGCATATTGCTATGTTTAATTCAGCTGGCTAGTTAATCCCATCATGATGATTCCGCTAAGGCGACGGCCTGTCTTCGGATGGAGGAACCGAGGATTCCCAATGTTAATATCATATTGCGATGACGAGTTCTCGGCGCCTATATTAACTACGCGGCGCCCAAACCATGATCTACATAGGCTGTGTGACGATCACGATCTACATCAACAACGGGCATATTAGTCTTAGACATCATGTTCGTTCCTAAGATTTTCTTCGCGGCCCTCGCGATCGTCGGGGTAGCATCGGCCGCCCCGGCTTCCCTCGCCAAGCGTCTTCCGGGCCGCGTCGTCAAAGCCGGCGAACCGGTAGTAATCGACAAGAACTCCGAATATATTCGTGTCAGTTTTATGAATGATGGTAACCTACTTGGCGGCTACGTCGCTAGAGATGGTACCCAAAACGTATTGCGCGTCGTTAAGTCTACCAACGGCGGCCAGTCGTGGGACTATCTCGGCGAAGTGTTTCGTGGCGAAATCGCTACCCACGATATCAACAACGCCATGCCGCTGCAGCTTCCCAACGGTCGCATCCTATACGCGTACCGGAATCACGACCGCACGGGTGCTGACTGGCACTATACCTACTTCCGCATTTCTATCTCGTATTCGGATGACGGAGGCAAGACCTTCAAGTACCTTTCCACTGTCGAGGAGCACGTTCCCTCGGGCGTAAACGGTCTTTGGGAACCATTCTTACGAATCGCCAAGGATGGATCGCTGCAGTGCTATTATTCTGCCGAGAACAGCGCGGGTGACCAGGACAACTTCATGAAATACTCCACGGACGGCGGCGCGACTTGGTCTCACTGGGTCGCCGTCTCGGGAGGCGACAAGAATTCTCGCGACGGCATGGTTGGCGTTGCGCCAATCGACAATAACGGAAATCTCATGTAACCCCCCCTTGAAAGCTCGCGGTATATCTACTCTACTTGCATATAAAAATACTAACGCATCCCGCAGCGCCGTCTTCGAAAACACCGAAAGCGGGGTGTTCTCGGTGAACTACGTGCTGTCGCACGACGACGGGAAGTCGTGGGGGGAGCGCAACCGGCTGTACACGGCGCGGAACGGGAAGCTGGCGGGCGCGCCGCAGGTGTACAACGTGTGGGGCACGCTGGTGGCGAGCTTCATGACGAACGAGGACGTGGACGGCACTAGCGGGTACGACGGCGCGCAGATGAAGGTCATTACGAGCGTCGACGGTGGGAAGACTTGGTCTGCCAGCGTGGTTACCGGCGAGGCGGCGTCGCACTGGCCTGGCATATTTAATCGCGATGCTACGCACTTCCTCGCGCTGTACTCGAAGGATGGGCTAGGGGCTGTTAGTCAGTTGTACGAGTTGCAGAATTAGAGCGTGATCGCTTGGGTGCTACGCGTCCTCGAGTCGGGTGTCTGCTTCCGGGGGGTACTAATTCTCGGGGTTTGACTTTTCGACCTAGATTGTATATAGTTGTGCTCGTTAACATACTTGATATCATTTCCTTTTCTCAGAAACGGAATTCTCCATTCTCCACAAGTATTATAGTTTGACCAAGGCCAGGTATAGTAAGGCTCGTACTCGAATTCCCGTAATCTATGTTGCATTGCTAGATATCAAGGAAGAGGCAATATTACTATCGCCATCGATTTCAAAGAGAATCTATACATCTTATCTCTGGATGATCAACGTCGCATCATCGCACGGAGCATCGGCTACAGCGTCGAGACTGATGGGCAAGTGCTTGGCAACTTGTTTAACGACGATCGGATTTTCTCCTCGATCATCCTAGCCTTCTTCCAGCGCCCCTTCAACGCCACAGACCATATACCGAATATTATTGGACACCCTAACAGATCTATTACGCGATATTGGCTGCTGAATACATCCATCCCAGGGCCAACATGTAGCTAAAACGGTCGACGAGTCGTTTAGCCGGAGGCTTATCTTGAACGCTTTGGACGATATGATCCATCACGAACCTTGAAACACACTCACTTTTGGGATGTATGCTTCCGGCAACGGCGTTTGGCCAATGATATCCAGCTGGTCGGTGTGCTAGCATTTAATTGGTACATAGGGAATGAGATCCAGCCACCAATACTACCGAAGAGAGATGATAGGCAACCGTGCG
Organism: Daldinia sp. FL1419; assembly: GCA_025201765.1. Taxonomy (NCBI): domain Eukaryota; kingdom Fungi; phylum Ascomycota; class Sordariomycetes; order Xylariales; family Hypoxylaceae; genus Daldinia; species Daldinia sp. FL1419. The sequence goes on from MU623430.1 coordinate 93,489, forward strand.
GTCAATGTACGCCTAATTGGAATATCTGTCTACTAATAAATATCATATTACTTATGGTTTCAGAAATATTACGGGCTAGTTTAATCAAGTATACCTAGTTATACTCCCTATAAACATGAAATAGGTACCTAAGTGCCTGTTATAGGTCTCGGGTAATTGTACAACAAAAAGGAGTAAACACAAACCTTACACATGTAGATATTCAACCTACCATGTTTAGACTATTCAGTCAAGTATATCAGCTACAGTAGATCTTTAGTAATGCAAATCCCAGAGTACTTGTGGCATTCTATATACCTACTAGGGGGGTTTTTTTCACACTGATCAACGCATGTTGGGCCGTAAACCCCCGTGGCCTTGCTATGCGCTGGCATAGTAGCCACCGTATGATGAACAAAGTGGCCGATGAAATTTTGATATATAAGTGGATTTAAATGCAACAGTACTGAGTACTTAAGATGGGGCTTTGGACGGAATACCTATTGAGTTGGCTTTTATGATGGCGTGAGCGTATTATGATAGCTTCCTGACTACGTTTCTACCTACGAACTGAACTATAACATGATTGTTGCAATGTCAATGTATATCATCTCACAAAAGAAAACTTGTTACCTAATTGCTATAGTTAATCAACCATAAGGTGATAGACATCTTCAGGTTTGTTTCTATGTATGGCATGGCGCTTTTCTATGTAATAAGGCTATGAAATGCGTCATCCTGAACGGACTTTCTGGACTCCCATAATCCAGTGCTATTATAAATTCAAAGCCATAGTTTTTAGGCGTGGGGGTCATCTACTATTTGCTAGTTGCGCCAAGAAATTCATTTTCAATCTGAATCCTTACAAGCCACATATGTTAGGCAACATCTTATAGAAAGTACTGGTGACAATATTTTGGCTTATCCTTTATAAATAGATAATCATCAGGAGGGATCTATTTACGGATCATAGCGAAACCATTAATAACTTAAGCATTAATATAATAAGGTTTTAATAGCGCTTACCGCGACGATGAATAATACGCGACGTGTCACTTATGCGGTTGGGAACCCATACGTTGAAGATTGAAACGTCGCTAGTAAAATTTGTTATATGATTGGTGATAGGCTATTGGTCCTTATGTTGGTGGAGGTGGTCTTCTGATCAATATACTTTTTGAGAGATGAGAGATGAAAGATGAAAGATGAAAGTGGTAAAAATATAGTGCTAGATGCCCTATGCTAGCTACAGTATACGATTGAGAAAATTAAAGATATTCGCGCGGCATTTTGACATATTTGATGTTAGCTGACTCTTTTAAGAATATATAACCTCGAAGGTGAACCTGTGAAAATGTGAAAATATGAAAATGTGGATGTGGGATGGCTAAAGAGGTAATTACCAGGTTAGTAGGTACTAGATACTAAATATATTAATCTCGGATGGTAATTTCCTATTCCCATAAATTAGACTTAGTAATTTAGTCGCTAGGTAGTTAGCACCTTCTCTTGCTTAACTTCTAATATGAATACCTCTTACCTACCTCACTTTATCTATATTCCAAAGAGGAAAGAGCCTAATAGTCTGAAAACCACCCGAGATAAAATGTGAAAATGAGGTAGGTACTAACGGTGTTCTATCTGGGGTGGACTTGACCTCCCAATTTGAATCCTACCTATGCACATAGTAAAGTCCGTTAAAACGATAGTCCGACAAATTGACTCCACATGTCCTAGGCTGCTGGACGCCTTGGACTTTCTCGCACAGACCACATTATGGCTGACCGCCGACGCTAGTTCTCGTCATTTACATAGTACAATACAGCAGCATTTGCTTGTTCCTAGGAAATTCATCTTTCATGTGCCAAAACCAAAACCAACCTAACCTAACTAATCTTCCCCGGTTGCATGTTTCCATCCCCAATCAACATTTGCAACATTTGCACACCTATTTATCTCTAGGCCAGGGCCAGTTAATGCGCTGCGATGGAGAATGTTTCTGTAACATCAGAAACGCCATTTATATTCTATGCAGCGTGAATTCGCAATCGGCGCGATCCTAATCCATTTTTGGCGTCTACGTATGTTAGGAGGTATCTAAGCTTGATAACTTAATTCCTTCGCGGATCATGACGAGGAGGTCTGGCGTCCATCTATACTGGATCGGATACCGCAAAGGTATTTATTACTACTGGTATGTTGTTTTGTTTTCTATTTACCCCTTTACTTTCGCTATAGTTAAATGTTTAAATCTATGGCGAGGCTGGTCTATGATGAACGTATATGGTAAAAGGGCGGACTGCAATCATGGAACTTCTGGTTTTGATTTCTATAAACCCGCTCTCAAATACAAACAGTGCTATCTATTTGAAAGCGCGTCTTCGACCCCCGCAAACTCCTATATATATGACTCGCCACCCTTAAATTATTGGCCCGTCTACTTCTTTGGGGAGAAGGTAAAAAAAAAGTTGCAGCAATAGCTGTATGTACCGCTATATAGGAGCCTAGCCTTGCATTATCGCTATAAGGCAGGGCCAAAGGCTGCGGTGAATATCTCCCTCAGAGCCTAGAGTCTGGAACCCGGACTCTAAGCATCATGATAAGCGAGGTCTGGAATTCGAAGCCGCTGTATCCTGCAGGTTGATGACTCGAATTAAAAACTGAAAAGATCTGAGACATGCCTCCCATTTTGTTATCCTTTATAAGACGTATATTGTAAATTGCGTCGCGTCTAACGTACTCTATAGGTCCTCCTTTTTTTAATTGGTGTTTGAAGGTATAAGCTAGGGTATACAACAATCCTTCATCTTTTTAGATAAGACAGCGAGCAACATCATAACATCGATTATTCAAGCCACTTTGTTTTTGCAAATTTATTTTCTTTTTTTCTGTCGCTGTCCTTCTTGCTCCCGCCATCTTTTCTACCGAGTTTGCTTAATATTTTCTCCAGTAAGTATTTAGGTCGAGCCATCTATCCCCCGGCGGTCCATTTTTCAATCCATTTTTATAATCCTTTTTAATTATTCGCCCGGATTATCCTTTGGTATATTTTTATTTTTTTTCTATCCTAGCATGGTTTATTTGTGTTTAAATCCTCCAGCAAGCGCACTCCCGATCCCGTTCATTTTATGTTTATCGGATATTGACTTTTTATTAGAGGTTATTTCCAGTGTAATCACTGAAGATATTTCTTATCATAAGGGTAAAGGCGGCTAAGATGACATGGCTCCGACAAAACTCCAGGGAACGAATGCAGGCATCTTATCGCTATTTTCATAAACCCTCACAGCTGCCCGCGTATTGGAACTTAACGAAGCCTCGTTCCTGGCGCATGAAGTCATTAGAGGAGTGTATATGATCGGGTCAACCCAAACTTGAGTCATGGAGAATAATCAATACATCTTGCAAAGATGTCAATTCGATGAATGCGACGCTACCATCTTCATAAAAGGACCCTATTGCACAGCACACACATACGACAGAGACGCATCTATCCCTGCGGCTACCGCAACGTCTTCTGCTTCAAGCCCACATCCGGGAAATGGTCACCGTCTACAACAACCCTTACTGCCCAAAAGCAGTCCTATCACTATTACCCCTCAGGTGAGGTCGGGGGATGCTATCACCGTGAGGACTCCCCTTCCGGTGACAGGCTCTGTAAATGAGAAGAAGCAATTACCTAGTAAGATGGTGGCGCGAAAAACTGCGGGTGTCGCACTTTCTAACGCGAAGCACGAGCCCACAGAAACCCGCAAACCTGAACCTAATCCGCCTTTTTATGATAATTCTACCGAAGATTCTGCCTCTTCGAGTCAGCGACCGCTAAAACGGCAGCGCCTGTCTCCCGATGCTAATAAAGATGAAGGAGGCGTTCGGCGTCAAGTTTCTTCGTTTCCCGAGAGCGGTTCGTATCATTCTCCGACGATGGCGTCGACGAATACCGTTGGGCGTAGCCATGGTCCTGTAGCACCTCCCGACTTTTCTCTTCGGCCAAGGAAAGAAATATCTTCATTGGAGACCCCACCGAGGCCTATATCACTGGAAGATCGTTCTATCTCGAAATTTCTATTTAAGAATCGACCACGTAACCAACAGAATCTCTGTGACAATTCTAAGAGCAATCAAATTCCGACTCGTGAGATTATAGATCTCACAGAGGACGACGATCGTTACCTTCAACCTTCTAGCAATCTCATCGAGAACTCGAATATTAAAATACAGAAACGTCTGAGTGACCATATTGAAGGATCGGATGCTCGCCCTAGAAACGACGTTTCCGAGCCAGGATGGAAGGGAGAATCAATAAAGGCACCAACCCCCAGAAGTAAGGACGCGACTAAATCTCACCAGGATGGTGGGACAGGGCGGAGGGAACAGAGCAGTATACGCAAAATAAGTTCTAATCCTACACCAAGGCCCCTTCTACAGAAGCCTCACGTCCATATTGCACCGAAGCCTGCGCCAGCGCTACTTTCGCCAGACTCGCAGGTAGTTTCACCTCTTGAAAATCCCGCGATCGTAGCACACCAGAGAAGTACTCAATCCCAGCAGGAAAACGCGGATGCTGCGAAAACAACTCATATGCCGACAAAGGAAGAGGTGGATGAATATATACGTAAGATTGTGGAAAAGCCTATTGCACTCCCGAGAAGCCCCAAAATCGATCTAGGCACCCCCCTTCCTCGTTTGAACTCCGAGGAAGTATCCAATCCTAGCCATCGATCCCAGAGTCAGGCAGAGTCAGATCCTTCAAGCGTGCGGGTGGCAGAGACACGCTCCCCAGAAAAACGCCATCAAGCTGCGCCAAGGCCTACACACTTCATTAGCAATCGGCACGTAGCAAGGAAGCCTGTCAAGAAACCAGTTAACGAATCAGCACCCGCGCCCATCATCCAAGACCAGCGCTGGAGGCATCTAAATCCGGAAGAGAGACGGCAGGTCTGGATATCTAAACACGACCCGGATAAATTTGATTCTTACATTTATGGAAAACTCAACGAGGCTAATAGGCCTGGATCCGCATTGTTTGGGCTACCTGAGTATCGGCAGCCTCCACGTCCAACTCGTCCGGCAACACATTTTGGTCACATAGACCCACGCGTTCACTGGACACGTCCCCGCTCTAAGGAGTGGTACCACCAGAAGCAAAATGAGATTCGCGAACGAGGAACTAGAAAAAGCAACTATGGTCAAGCTGCAGCTCGCGCAGCGAGACGGAGACGAGAAGAGGCTGATGACCCGCCTAGGATCGACATACCAGATCGAGTGCGGAACAACCCCACCTGGCTATCTGCTCTAGATGAACTGGATGCGATGGCGGACCAGTATTATATCCAAAGGCGCACGGATATTCAAGTTCGCCGGGAAGAAGTCCAGCGGCGAAAGGATATGGAAAGTCAGCTTATGGTTATTGACGAGGATAATGATATTATAATGAGAGATCCGACAGAAGCTATTTAAAGATTCTGAAAACTACGCTATGATTCCACGTAGGTGTCTACCCTAACTAGCTTCCTACAAAGCTAGATATCTAAAATAGTTTGGGGCGCACATGCCTATATAAAATTTGGTTGGCGCCATCATAAAATAGCTGAATGCTTAGTGATATGAACAACGTGCATTTTAGGAGAAGGAAGAGAGCATTGCCTAAATCAATACCGCATAGGTACCTTGATTATATTTAAGATACTGTATAATTTGTCCCCATGCTTATATGGCAAATATATTATCCGTACGGTATTAGTACGTAGAAAATATTTGACGTGACTAGTAGTATTAAGTGAAGTTGTTGCCTCACGAGATATATCCCACTTTTATAATCTTATTATAGTCGACTTTGACGAGGAGCTCAGCATCTACCTGATGATTACTAACCCGCCATTTCATAGAAGCATTAATTCAACTAGAAGCACAACGGTAATAATTTCCGCGTTACGTACCATTCTAGAGTGATGGCAGTAGAAATTCGAGGCTATACCTAGTATCTTAGTCGCCGGAGTCTTTATACTATAACCACACGCAATACTACCTAACCGTAGGAACCTATAAGCACTATTATTACCTATAGAGTAATCAGCTACATACATCCTAGGTTCAAAATTTGGTTTAAATACTTTATTGCCTATAGGATTCCAGCGTTTAAATATTCATCACCCGCGAAACAACTAGTTCCAATGTTTGCGTTGTCTTTGAAATGTATCTTTCTCTCTTCTTTATATACGTTAGGTACTTTGGACTTTTTATATCCTACCGCCAAGTGCGCCCATCTATAGCTTCATTTTATGAACATTGACACTACGTGTGATATCGTTAGGCACGTAAAATAATAATTTTTTTGATCCATCTCCAAATCTAGGTATCACCTCTTAGACAGCAGATTCAATGCACTCCCTGCAAGAATGAAGCCTGCCTGGTCCTTGCTAACAGCGTGCTTCGTCTTGATAAGAACTTCCTCCCCGGTCTTATGTTTCTTCACCTTAAGCGCCACCTCGCCCTTGCCTCCATTTTGTAACATTTCGTATAAACCAATCGTAGACACCTCGTCACCTGCACCAATCTTGTCGTAGTCGGCCTCGTCGGCAAACGTTAGCGGAACAACGCCCTGCTTCTTAAGGTTCGTCTCGTGAATGCGAGCGAAGCTCTTACAAAGCACAATCCTGGCGCCCAGATACCGCGGCTGGAGCGCTGCGTGTTCTCGTGCGCTTCCTTCTCCATAATTGTGCTCCGCCACTACCAACCATGGCTGTGCGGCCTCTCTCCAGCGCTTGCCCAATTCGGGAATGGTATGTTTAGAACCATCCAGATCGTAGGCGACGTTAACTTCGCCAGTTTCGGCGTTAATTGCAGTATTGAGGGTGTTTTCGCTAATATTGGGAAGATGGCCCTTGTACTTCAACCAAGGGCCGGCAGCGGATATAGTGTCTGTTGTGCATTTACCCGTAATTTTGACTAATACGCGAAGACCAGAAAGCTCGGAGGCGGGGAAGGGCTCGAAGGGTTCTAAAAGGGCAAGACGCTCCGAGGTGGGCGAAATAGCTACGTTGACGGACGCATCGGGGGCTTGCTTTAGTGGTCGGAATTCTGGTCGGGCGGCCTCAAACGGTTGAGCCGGGATCTCGAAACCCGAGGGAGGTGAGAATCTGAATCCTTTCCCGGATGGAGTAGGGAGCGAGTCGGTCATGGGGTTGAACGTGGTAGTGCCTGCAAAAGTCATGGCGGTGACGATTTCGGGTGATGCAAGGAAGTTCATCGTGTCGGGGTTTCCATCGTTGCGACCGCGAAAGTTACGGTTATACGAGGTGAGGATGGCATTGGGGGTTCCCTTGTCAACACCGTCGTGGCGCTTCCATTGTCCAATACAAGGGCCGCAGGCATTCGAAAGGAGAGTACCACCAGCTTCCTTAAACGTATCCAGAGGGCCATCTCGTCGCAAGGTTTCTCTAATTTGGTCACTTCCCGGGGTGATATAAAAATCCGATGCCGGCTTCAAACCAGCCTCCATCGCTTCGCGAACCATGCCCTCTACACGGGTCATATCTTCGTAGGAACTATTCGTGCAACTTCCGATCAGACCAGCTGATAACTTGTCAGGCCAATTTTGTTCCTGTACTGTTTGCTTGAACTGAGATAACGGCGTAGATAGATCAGGGGTGAAGGGTCCGTTAATATGAGGCTCCAATTTAGATAGATCGATAGTGATAACCTCGTCATATTTCGCACCTGTATCCGCCCTGAGCTGAACGATATCGGAGAATTTCTTCGCTTCCCTTGCTGCATCGTGTCGGTGTGTCGCCTCCAGGTATCTCACGTGAGCAGCATTAAAGGGGAAAATAGAAGTTGTTGCACCAACTTCGGCGCCCATATTACATATTGTTGAAGCACCAGTACAGCTAAGGGTCTCTACACCGGGCCCAAAATACTCAATAATGAATCCAGTGGCTCCACGTACCGTCAGCTGCCCTGCCAGATTAAGGATGACATCCTTTGGTGCAGCCCAACCACTGAGTTTGCCCTTGAGCTCTACACCTAAGATACGAGGGGCTTTGAGTTCCCATGGAGCACCAACAAGAGCTTCGACAGCATCAGCACCGCCGACACCAATCGCTATAGTGGAGAGGCCACCGGCGTTAGGGGTATGGCTGTCAGTGCCTAGCATCATGAGACCGGGGGCGGCGTAGTTTTCCAAAACACTCTGGTGAATAATACCAGCACCGGGAGGCCAGAATTCGATTCCGTACTTCTTGGCTGCGGATTCCAAGAAGTCGAACACCTCTTGATTCATCTTGATTCCCGACTCCAAATCGGATTGTGCGCCTCGTTCGCCGACGATTAAGTGATCGCAGTGAATACTAGCAGGGATGGCAGTCGAGGGAAGATTGCAGGTCATGAACTGCAAAAGGGCCATTTGTGCTGAGGCATCTTGCATAGCGACTCGATCAGGCTTTAGTTTAAGATTCGCGGTTCCTCGAATATCTCGTCCACCATTTGTATTAGTCGTGAGTGATTCTTCGACGTTATCTAAATGACTATAGAGAATCTTCTCGGCCAGGGTGAGGGCGGCACCCTTTCCCAGAACCTCTTTTACTTTCTCATAGTTCTTGACTAATTTGAGGTACGGTGGTATTCTCGGGTTCGAAGTGTCGAATGTGGGCGTCGCAAAGGTACGTGTTAGAGGGATGCGTCCTTGATAATTTCTAGTTAGGAGTCCCTGGGATACGATATTAATTCGGGAATTCGATCAAGTCATAAGAGGTATGAATATCATACGTACCCGAAGAGGTGTGCCCCGACGGCACAAGAGATTAGCTGTCCTCATCCTTTTTTATTAGCATCGCAGAAGCAAAAGCACGCGACAAGAAATACTTTAGCAAAGAAGGAAAAAAAAGAAAAAAAAAATGCACAAAATTCATTGCGACAATTGACAATTGACAAATTTTGATTGGACCGCACAAAAAGTTACTTGCGATGCCGGAGAAGGTGGGGGCAATAGGTAACCTCTTAGTAACTTACTTGGTAGGACTCCCTGTAAAATCCGGGGTACAGCAGGGTGCCTATCGCTAAATGAAAGTACAGTGCAAATATCACCGATGACGTATCAATGTACCTATATTATGTACCTATTAATGGGAACTCAAAAATCGGAGGATATTTATTTTTAATTTATCGATTTGAACTAAAGCTGTAGCTTTTGCTTTCTTTGCTTTCTATATAACTACGAAGCATCGTACTAACATAGGTGCCTATCTATATCCAATTATAACGTCAGTCAACTATTATCTTATTTCGTAGCTCTTATAGGACTTTTACATCATGAGCTATTCTCACTCTAAAAGGTGCGTACAGAAATAAAAAAGCAGACTTTTTCGATAGGCAACATGAATCAAATCACTTATTAATAAAGTATTCGAAAGGTGAATTCCATTATTCGGTCTATATAATACCGGACTTCAGGGATTTACCGAACATTTTCCCGCCTTACAGAAAAGCCTCCTCATTATCCTTGCTGAAGCCATCGTCTTCCAATGCCAAGCAGTCGTATTTTATACCGGTCCAGGATGTATTAGGATGGACCGCCGTCTACGTCCGCTTGGGTTCCCCGCCGCCTCCGCATGCTTGACCCCGAATTGCTCTTCATTATGGGCAAACAAGCGTAGAGAAACAAGAGCCGGTACTAAACCACGTGTGCCTAGACAGCCAACCATGTAGCGCACGAGGTATAGGCCGATGGAAGGGCCGACGCACCTGATTGAGTATCGACTAGCCATCGGTTTGGTCCCATGACACGACCGTGATATCCTCACACTGGATTCGCCGTAAATATTTGTTTCCAGCCGCTATCATACGAGTTGGAGAGTGTTGAAATATATCTAGGTAGGCCAAGACTCCAAGTAGAAACTGGGATATATCAATCATAAATATCCTTTATATTGGGCGCATATACATGCTCCAGATTCAAGCTTCCTTCAATCATCACGAATCATAATGAGTAATCGTTTAGTGGTCTTGTTGACATTGTTAGTATTGCCACTCAATGGATTCTGTTCCAACACGCCGCCTAGCCCTAAACGATGGTTCTTCGGTTATGAGGCAAACAACAACACAGAAATCCCGGCCTATCAGGATTCTTCTCTACGTATTAACGACAGGGTTGAGGATCTCCTTCAGCGGATGACCCTCGAAGAGAAGGCTGGTCAGATGTTTCATGCAATGCTGTTTATGGGTCCCAATGGCACGCTGGATCAAGGGAGCGACGACGCTCTTCGTAACAGCACCGACTTTATGATCGGCGAGCAATTCTTAACACATTTTAATCTCGTCGGTGATATTACCGATGCGCGACAAACGGCTGAGTTCTACAACCATGTCCAGCGACGAGCTCGAGAAACCCGCCTAGGCATTCCCGTGACCCTATCGTCCGATCCTCGACATCACTTCACCGAGAATATTGGGACTGGGTTTAACGCAGGTCGCTTCTCTCAATGGCCCGAGACTTTGGGACTAGCTGCACTTCGGGATGCTAACCTAGTTCGAATGTTTGCTGAAATCGCTCGCAAAGAATATCTCGCTGTTGGCTTACGCGCTGCGCTACATCCCCAGGTGGACCTGACGACAGAGCCGCGGTGGGCACGGATCGCCGGTACCTTCGGCGAGGATGCAAACTTGACTGCTGAGCTCCTTACAGCGTACATCAAAGGCTTCCAAGGAGAGAAGTTCGGCCCCACCTCCGTCAGCACCGTGACGAAGCATTTCCCTGGCGGAGGACCGATGGAAAACGGCGAAGATAGCCATTTTGTCTATGGGAAGAACGAAACCTACCCTGGTAATAACTTGAACTACCATATTATGCCCTTCAAAGCTGCAATTGCCGCGGGTGCCCGCCAAATGATGCCGTACTATAGTCGTCCAATTGGTACTCGATATGAGCCCGTGGGCTTTTCGTTCAACAAGGGGATCGTCACGGACCTTCTGCGGGACGAGTTAGGGTTTGAAGGCATCGTAGTAACTGACTGGGGTTTGATTACCGATACCTACATCGCCGGCCAATACATGCCTGCTCGAGCATGGGGAGTGGAGAACTTATCGGAGCTGGAACGGGCGGCGCGGATACTCGAAGCTGGATGCGACCAATTCGGTGGTGAAACACGCCCTGAGCTGATCGTACAACTAGTCCAGGAAGGAATCATAAGTAAGGAACGCCTTGACGCATCCGTGCGAAAGCTTTTGCGCGAAAAATTTATCCTGGGGCTATTCGAAAACCCATTCGTCGACCCCGAGGCTGCCGTGCGGGTTGTCGGAAACGACTATTTCGTACGACTGGGGAATGAGGCCCAGCGCCGCTCGTATACACTACTTACCAATAAGAACGATACTCTACCTCTTCGTAATGTTGGGTTGGGAACTAAGTTCTATATCGAAGGCTTCAATGCGACATTATTACAGAATAGGGGTTACGACATAGTGGACAAGCCACAGGACGCCAATTACGCTCTTCTACGACTAGCGGCCCCTTACGAGTCGCGCCCCGGCGGCTTTGAGTCGGGATTCCACGCCGGTTCGCTTGAATTCCCTGCCGAAGAACGGGAGCGGCAAGCTAGCATATACTCAACGGCGCCAACTATAGTCGATATGATGCTCGACCGGCCGGCTGCGGTACCAGAAGTTGCGGATCAAGCGGTAGCCATGCTAGCTAGCTTTGGAAGTAGTTCTGAGGCGTTCCTTGATGTCGTATTCGGCATTGCTGAGCCTGAAGGAAAACTACCATATGACTTACCGCGGTCTAATGTAGCTGTAGAAGAAGCTATGGAAGATGTGCCGTTTGATACTAAGGACCCCGTGTTTCGATTCGGGCACGGGTTGAAATACTAGGATCGGTGTAGATAGGTATCAGGTAAGCCAACGATGGGAAAATGGATACCGCGATTTTTTTCAGCAGAAAATCTAATGATGTTTGAGCAAATCCATCTTCTTTGCTTCCCTTGGTTACGCGTGAATATCTAAGAATTTAGTTGAGTAACCTCAACGGCACGCGATTATGGGAAATCGCGTGTTTAATATTAGATCCACGGCTACTATCCCTTCACTATTCACCTACGCACATCATCATGCCAGACTTTACCTGCTTGGCAGTAATTTTTGCTATATATGGATAGTACTTAGTGGACTTAGTTTTAGTTTGCACATAATCATCTCAGACCATCGTCGTTGAGAGACTGGACTTATGTTCCTAAATCATTTTCGAAGTCTTTCACCTACTATGCAGCTAAGCCTAGCAAGGAGTCCGAGGAAGTTCTCTGAATTGTTTTCTAGGAGGGAAGAAGGGGGGGGGATAGGGGAATCTTAATCGGAAGTTGTGGTCTGCCGTCATATATTTGTGCGATATGAAATGTCCTCGATGGTCTCCCTGACCGTAGAAACCGAGTACTCGAACTTGCTATATACTTGAAGTCTTATGTTATGAAGTACGCCACTAGTATCGGAAAGACAATTTCCTGGATATCATCTAATGTTGACTGACATTTGACAATTTTATTTGTTGACTTGGGAACGATTTTCCGGAGACAACTTGAGCAACGTCCGGTTTGAGTGTTTCAGACGTTTTCGTACTGTGACACATAAAAGTTATCTGCTGCTTGCCACCGAACGCCAAGATATTAACCTAGATTCATCTTCATAATCCTAAGTCGTCAAAATGAATACCGGAACGCGGACTACTCTCGAGCAATCAAACACAACTAATATCGAAACGGAGGTTAGTTTTGAAAGGGATCACGAGGTTTTAAATTGGTGACCTAAGAAAATAATTGTCTGTGCTAACCCGTGCGATCAGCGCGCTCGTCTGCGTCGTAACCAGCGGAACTCTAGAGCAAGAAAACAAGCCCATATTCAAAATTTAGAAAAGCAATGGAACGATTGCATGCGATTGGGAGCTCAAGCCACAGTTGAGATGCAAAGGGAGGCCCAGAGGGTTCAAGATGAAAACAAAATCCTCCGGAGTCTGCTGCACGATCAAGGCTTCGATGACGTAGCAATCCAACGTGCCATCGATGCTGCGAAACTTACACAAAGAAGCCATAGTTTAAAAGCTAGAGAATCGTCTAGTCGTAATTTTTCGCCCATCCCGTGTTTACCGGCATTGTCGCGGACGGAAAGGCCGCAGCCCCCGGAGGACCGCGAGGAGAGATCCCAGCCCCCTGTGCCACGGAACTTCGGGGCGGATCATTATAATCTAGAAGATGTCTTTAACGCCGAAGCCAGTGTAAGTCATTGTTTACCTCCTAAAACAATACCGGGATTACGACATGTCGAGATTCCTAACCCGCCGGGCTAGATAAACGATCAATTATACCCTAGCGATATCGATCTTGCAGATATATTATTTGACGATGTTATTCAATTCCCTGATGTCGATTACGATCCCCCTGCATTCTCACTACAAGACGAGAGCCCTGCGAGCTGCCCAGGAAAAGATGACGGGGCTACTCCGTAAACCCTCCAAGACTTGTGATATTGCACACAAATCCACCAAATACCTAGGTTAGGTTAGGTTGGATTTTGTAATTCGACATACACCTTTTGCATATTATGTTTAATAATATTATCGACTACCTTGCGACTCACATCCCCACGTCAATGCCTCGAGGGAAAGGGAGTCTTCCATCAATTAGGTTACGCCTATCTATCCCAAACATGCGGCTCTAAAGAACGTCGTTATAATTTATCGTCTCGTGTTAGAGATATATTGTTTAACTGTTAATATAACAACCATCCGATGTATTTGCCCATTGGTTGCAAAGCGAAGCATTTAGGATGCGTTCTTACTATCACTTATCTCAGTGATCAGATGCACAGTACAATACAATATGCGCCCCAGCATGCACGGCAGATCATCACTTTCAGCAGGGGTATCTCTAAACACGTATCGTCCGTGCTCGAATTACCGGACAGGCGAAACCATTCGTCTCAACGCGGGCATCGAAATTATCGAGCGATAAATGGTTCATGACCTTCTAAGCTATCCAGTATGCCAATCTTCAAATTCCCTAAAAGTCATGGAATTGAAGGTGGTAGGCAGGTCTCCCCTATCTTCTCGCGTATGGTTACAAAACCCAGGTTTGGCCTAGTCATTCTGTCGAAACACCCCAATTGTGTAAACTTATAGTTAAATCAAGACTTATCTCATAGCATCTATGAGGTCTTCTCGTGGTAGCAACGTCTTCGGTATGGTTTAAAAGGCTCGGGGATCTCTAAAATCATTTAAACAGTATCAATTTAACCATGCAGGCAGATGCGTCTAACTCGATGCTAAATTTCATGAACTCTTTGCCTGGGAATCCCATAGTGCCTCCATCTGGGAATGTTGAAGCTATCTCAAACTACAACTCTAACGTATGATATTTAATGGTTGTATCATGGCTGGTATGCTTGGGGCTTGGTATTAGGGCGTGTTTTCTAACGGGTATATAAATGCCGGTGGACTGGGAGCCAGAATGTTCGCTCGTTAAGAGAAGTCTGCCTCGCACTCTTTTTGGAAGTAAATTAAATATCTTGCAATCTTTCTTTTAAGTTTTAGGCTAAATCCTTTCCCTACTATTTATCCTATGCTATTTTCCAAGTACCATTCCTTATTTTTCGGCCATCGTGATGAAATAGCGAGACACCCGGACACGGAACAGTAACAGTGGGTCCTTCGGTGATAGATTCCGGCGTGGACCCCCGGACTGCCTGCGAAGCGCCTTCCTACTCGAAAAGGGACCAAAACGCCGTGCGGAAGCCACCTACTTAAGAGCAAAATAAAAGTCCAGATGATACCCGGGCCTCCGGTAACTTAGGGTATACAAAAATATCAATGCCATTATAGATAAAGGCTTAATAAGGTATCGCGGCTGTTATTATCATCAAAATCCGTCCAAGGTCATGTTTACATATGAGCTAATGCTGGCAACATTGTAAGTCGCTACCGTATTAAGCGATAGATTAACTTCTTGATCTTTAACCTAAACGAGCGCCTTGAGGGTTTCTCCGACGACTGGCCCAGGGATTGTCTGGATTCGGGCGCTAGAATATGTTCCGATGGCTGTTCCAAGATCGTAGACTGCCTCTCCTGAGGCCCAGGACCAGAGTTTTCCAGTCCCTCTGGGATAGTATTCGCATGTGATTCGTTTCGGCTATGGAGCTGAGAACCCAGTGTCCTTTGAGATCTCCCATCATGCTGGTTATCTGATATGATGCTCCGCTGAATCGATAACCGTGTTGGCGGTTCTTCTCGTAGCTTCTGAACTATAGGTGCCATTTTCCTTTTCAAATCCTCAATAGGAAATCCAGCTGCTGAAAACCCGTCTAAAAGTTGCTCCCAAGACTCCACGCTTGCACTCTTTATCGTTCCACCCCGAGATGCTATGAGGCAAGTCAACTTATAAAGCTCCCAGTGCTGTCGTTTATAACGTTCATATGCTTCGAACCAGGTTGGTGCTCTTAGTGAGTTCCTCGCACAAAAGTGATCTAGAGGTGTCATCCCCAAGGAGTCTAAAGAATCCACGAATGCGTCTTTGTCGAGGAGTAATTTCACCACCGGGAATGGACCGACATGCAAGAGAGTACTCCTCACATTCTGCTTACGGTAGATAGTAGGAATGCTAACATAAGGCTCTTGGCCATGGTCAAGCAGTAGCTCGATTAGGTCGATATAACGAGACCGCAAAAGCGTATTAAGGTCATCGTCCACGGCTCTCTTCGAGTCGTCTCCCCGAAGCATCTTAAAGGCGAGAAGGCTAAACGCCACTGGATCACGGTACGGCGGAAATCCGCTCTCCAAGATAAGCTTGATTGTTTGTTTTATTTCGCCATCCTCGAGGTCGGCTTCCGATCTAATAATGCAACGTAATAGCAAGCTGCTACAGTCGCGCAAAAGGTTAGGGTTGTCGGAAAGAGACTCGATAATGTATAAACGAAGCCCAGTCGATACGGCGTATTCGAGGTGTGTCGATATTTCTAATTCGGAGTCGTAATACATCCACTTCAAGGTCTTTTGTGAAATACTGTTCAGGAATGTTCTCATACTGCGACCGCTAACTTGTTCGGCAGCGCGTGTGTAAGTCCCCTTGGCAAGGGCTTTCTTAATTAAAATGCGATTTTCCTTATCAATCATAAAATAGAACCGATAAGTTGGATTATCCTTGGTTTCGGCAAGGAGAAAATAGCACTTGGCTAAGAAGTTGTTTCCATTCTCGGTAGTGATTCTGGCCCGGTCTCCTAGGACTCGTTGTTTGAATTTCGGGTCGGTTACGAAGTCTTCTACGGTTTGGTGAAGAACCTGAACATAGGGCTCAGGTGCTCCATTGACGACCTCGATCAACCCACCGCAGTATTTTCTTGATTCTTCATTCACGAAAACCCTAAATTGGTTGGATGTATCGATGTTGTTTACCTTCGACAAGGCGCGCCGGCCTTCCTCGACCGTTTTGGAATTAGAACATTCGACAGCGCATAGGAAGGTCACAGGCTCCAGTGCCTCTTTCGACCTCACGGCGGTCTCGAGCATAGCATATGTTTTCCACCTATATGCTCGTGGAATTCTTTCGATAATCTCGGCGTAATAAGCGTTAAGCTCTACAGGGAAAGATTCCAGTAGTCTCTCCAAATCGCTCTTGTCCAATATGGAAGACCGAGCGGCCTGGGCAAGATCTTTAACCACGAACTTGACCCACAGGAAAACGCCCCTCGAACGCGCCACTATATTTGGGACTAAATCCTCAAGTATGACGGACGATAAGCTTTCTTCCCTAATAGAACCAAGGCAATAATCTCTAATATCCTCTTGCGTGAAGTCATGGATTTGGAACCCGGCGTAATTTCCAAACCTATTGATGAAAATCTGCCAAGGCCGACTCGAGAAACAGATCTTGATTCTTTTGGTTCGCTGAGGAGGGATGTTACCGAGGTCTAGGAGAAACTGGCATATGAACTCTAGCCGCCCGTCATATTCATCTAAGGCGTCTAGAAACAAG
Organism: Daldinia sp. FL1419; assembly: GCA_025201765.1. Taxonomy (NCBI): domain Eukaryota; kingdom Fungi; phylum Ascomycota; class Sordariomycetes; order Xylariales; family Hypoxylaceae; genus Daldinia; species Daldinia sp. FL1419. Next base: position 110,471 of record MU623430.1, read on the forward strand.
CAAAGATGCAATGGCACTTCTTCTTGTTTTATTATGTTATAGAGCCCTTTCTGAAGAACAGGCAAGGTCCACATGCTTGGGTGCATGGACTCTGTATCAAACAAGGACCGGAGGAATTTGGTAAGCGGCGGGTTTTTCGAAATGATCTGGTGCAATACATTTCTGAGGAGACCTTCGAAAGACTTTTGGACCGAAGTTCCACGATAGTGGAAAAAGAATTCCACACTAATATAGCTACTTTCCCCCTTCCAGTCGGTAAGGAGATCTGCAGTGCGTCGATCTTTGCATATGAACTTCATCAAAGTTGATTTCCCAGAGCCAGGCTTCCCGTTAATCCAGAAAAGGCCAGTACCGTTCTGGAGCCATTCGGCGAAACCCGAGTCTGGTTGATCGTAAATCCAGTCGAAGGTGTCCTCGAACTTATCTTCGATTTCTTCCATACGACGATCTCCTTCAGGAACATAGAGTGACCCTTGAATTGCTAAATAAATATAAGCTCGTGCCATAGCTTAAAAGAGACAGCGATTCGCTTACCATTATAGCTTGGACCTTTAGATCTGGCTGTCTCGGAGTACGCAACCCTCTGGACTATGCTTGACTCGAGCATGAGCGTCTCCGTATCGCTACGAGAGGAGTCTCTCGCAAAAAAGATTTGCGTTAACTTTTGCACAATTACCGAATAGTTCGGATCATTCTCAGAGAGTTTCACCATATTTGAGTGATCCTCATTGATCGGATATATCGAATCCGACTGTACGGCTGCTCCATATAATCCGCGCGTTGCGGATTCTGGAGTAACCAATATCTCCTTGGGTCCTATTCTCGACCATATACCATTTGAGTCTAGCTATGAAGGGTTAATAGGAAAATGGGGAGAAGGGGAAAGGGCTGAAGTATCCTTACTGCAACAGTTGGTGACTTCTTCGTCTCATAGCACCAATAGAGCACAGCATCTTGAAGGTACGAAATGCCGCTAAATTGCTGATCCAGTTGCTGGAGATAGGTAGACTGGACGGAAAGGTCTTCGACGAGTTGCATATTTGCTTGGCCTTGTACGATAGCCATGAGGTGTGACTGAACCATCCCTAAATTAGGTACACCAAAAAATATGGCTCCTCTTATAGCCTGGCGGATTGGATCGTCGCGTTCGATTTTATTCGCCAGTGACACGAATGCCTGCTTCAAAACGATCCCCCCTAAGCTGTGGGCGAGAAAGGCAAGCGGTTTGCAAGTTGGTAACGTATAACCATTGGCCTTAAGTTGACTGATTAACCCCAAAGCGAGATCAAATATAGTCTGGAACGAGAGGCTCTCAACAAGAGTAGTGTCATAGCCATATAGAATAGGCCGCACATTGCGCAGCGATTGTGGTAACGCATCGCGAATCCACATGAACGACTTCGAGGGCCCTTTTGGTTGCCAGGATCCAAATGGGTGGCTCGCAAGTCCTGATATCGCAATACAACTAGAATTATAAGCTTCTACATCTCAAAAGTGCAAGTTACGGGAGATCCTTACTCAGCATGGTGAATGTCAGGGTCGTATAAAGGTGTTAATCCTCGGAAATGAGCGTCTATAACTAAGCCATCGCGAATATTGTTCACTGCGACGCACCATTCGTCGCCTCTCTTCGTGACGTTTGGATTTTGGCCTTTTTCGAAAATGTTTTGGACATTAGCCGCACCATCAAACATCAAGGTGGCTACTTTGCTGGGGAGCCATGGGTCAACAGAGCGAGCAAGAGAGAATATCCGGATCGTTGACGTCTCAATACCCAAAGCCGCGCTTAGAAGCCGAACAGTATCTAACCTATCGAAGTCGAGAGGCAATTGCCGTAACCTGAAAACCATACGGTCCATATCGGCTTAGAAAGAGGCATACTGTCGGTTGGGTACGAAGTAATAAGGCTGGATTAGAAGCCCCTCTCCGAGAGCGAAATGAATAATATTGCGCCAGCAGAGATTCACGTGAGGAGCCATGGTAACCAATTGATCGAACAGAAATCCCCAAATCCTCCAACTGGGCAGTTGGGGGCTGGAAGGAGCTGAAAAAATACCCCAGCTCTGCCAAGTTACAAGGGTGAAGCCAAAGATGTCTGTCTAAAAGCGACAACTCATTATTTCCACTTTAGTCCTACTCGACATGGTGCTAAGCCTCTATACAGCCGACGGCTTTGAGTTCTACATTCTGGGAAAACTCGTAGTATCAGGTAGTCTACCTAGGTAGGTAAGCAAATATGTTTTAGGGAACTCGGGATGGGATAATCTTAGCAAGGGTATTATCGTGAATAATGTTATCTAGGTAGTTACCGAGTTGGAACTTGGAGTATCTCTCTAACTAACCGTTAAGGAATTCTATGCCCCATAAAACCAACCCTTTTGATAATCCAGATCAAGAGACATTTGATTAACACATCGGACTAATATGAATTTTACGTTTCTAGTGAGTAAACGGGGTCCATTGGGATGGTTTTAGTATTTCTGATTATCTCACCCGATTTAGACGACTATATACCTATATTATTATTAGTTTTCACAAGTCGAGCGCTACTATGTAGGTTAGAGCTTATGGTTCAAATAGTTGACAGTCACGTGTTGCCGCATCGCTAGAAACTCTTCATATACAACGTGACCGTATGGTTTCGGGTTCCAGTAACTTATATCGTGGATTTTTTACCTAATATCTACCTAGGTTAGGTGCCTATCTATTAGGCTGTATTACAATCTTCAAAGTGAAAGATACTAACAAAAAACTAAGCCAGTCTGAAGAAAGCGAGGTAGTATTGGTGGAAGAGTTATGACATAACCGACCGAATAGAATTGCTGGGGGGTGCGGGATTACTTGCATACCTTCTTTCAAGCATCGATTAAGTTGACCGACGATTGGTTTACATGATGCGCCAGATGTGCGAGCAAACCCGCCTTGGGAAACACAAGAACAACTGGCATCTATCCGGAATCCAGATGCACATCAAGGCCCTAGAACCCAACCATGTACCTGCTTGGGCGCGCGAGATTTTGATTGGATTATACGCGCAAACATATGCTGCGGCATAAGCGGCACAAGCTACACGACATGAGCCATGTGCATATCCGCGAGGTTCAGGCTTTAGCCACACCCGGTAAGATATTGCGCCTATTGGGAAGTGTATATGCGTTCTAGTCCGACACGCATCTCCATGTGCATATCCGATCTAAGAGGTATACATCATCAGCATTGCTAAATCTGTGGCTTAGACCGACTTTTCGCCTTGATTCTCGGGGTAATTGTCGATATATTGCTGCCTGGTAAGAACGAGTATATATTCTTCGTCATCGTAGCTGTAAGTCGTCAGCTTTATTGTGGCTGAGAAACGCTTGTGGCAACCGGCTTTTGTCGAGTTCGGACTCGATCGGGTTTTCTATTTTTGGCTGTGCAGCAAAGATTCTGGAGAAACCTAACCTAGCTGCTTGGCTTTTTTATTTTTTTTTTTATTTTTTTTTAATCAGGTACCGACGTCACCTTGCGCGTTCTTACGGCTTCCTCCGTTATCACCAACTAACCGCCACTAGGTAGTTTAATTAATATTTTTAGTGAGATAAATTAAATTCGCAGTAAAATTATGGTATTAAGTCGGGATTATCCGACAGTTACGTCTTAAATATACACTAGAGTGACGATACCCTAATGAAGGGAGCTTAGGGATGAGACTCTGAAAGCAAACGACGTCACTTTGGAAACGTGCTACAAGTGGGCGGAAGTGGAGCAAAATCACACGGGTGCTGGGCCGACCAGGGGTGGGGAAGATGAAAAAACAGTTAGTGTTTGTTTGGCACCCATGTACCTTTCGCATCTACGGATCCGCATGTATCTCTTGTATTGTTGTACTAACCACTTTTTACAGGGCAGCTGCAAGGTTAAGGTATCGGTAAGCTACTTGTAATTCGTTGCTGCGCCCGCTTTGTTGATATGAAACAGGATATCACCTGCCCTCAATTAGTTGATCCCCTGGTCCTTTTCAACCCCCCCTCCGACCTTCCCACCCTCCAACCAAACCGGTCGCTACGTCGATAAACCCAGTTGATATTGTCGCAAATCTTCCATCTGGTGAAACTCTTTTCGAAGAGAAACCCAAATCTCTTCTCTTCTGGGCCTCAACCACTTTCTTTGCAGATTCCTAAACACGATTAAAGTCTTCAAAATTTTATTAGCCAACGGGGTGAAATAAACAAGTCTTCGGGTGACTTGTTTTTTTTTTTCTCTTTTTTTTCAAAAATATTTCTTAGCCCCCCCCCGTCGCTGGTAGGCATCTCAAGTAAAACTTATAACATTTTACTGGATAGGTGCCGCGCAAAGGGTTTAATTATCTTAACGGATGCTTTATACCTAGTAAGAAATCCACTCGCAAATAACTCAATTCAGGGTTAAGGGCCATTCGAATCTACCGAAGACGAATCGAGTCTCCATCTGGACCCATTCTCGCATACATGCCCATACCACATTGATCACATTAACCACTGAACGTTGACCGTACCGGTATATTGGCACATTCCAGTCGCTAGGTTCGGAGTCTCTATTTGCAATAGCAATCATCGTATAGCCAAGTCTTTCTCACATCTGCCGCACCCCCTTACAAGCTTAACCGCTTGAAGCGCCCGCCCTCCCGTCTGGGAATAACACATAAACCATGTCGTATAATCGCTTAGGTATGTACGGATTCGTATCATGACTTAACTTTCCCTTCAAACCTACCTACTCTTGGAATCTTCCTGTTCTACACTTTGCCTCTCTTTTCATTGCCACCCAGCTGGGCTGTTCAATAACAGTCTTTTAATTATTGTCCATTCATTGTTGTTCCTATACAATCACTCCGATACCTTCCTTACCTACCTTGTGTATGGGATACAATCTATTACCGCTTTGTTCTACCGAGTCATCAGTGATACAAGCTTCCGTGACGCAGGCGGCACAAGCGACTCAAGCGCTCTAGCTTTACTCCGATACACATATTAATTCGAAACTAAATAATATTCTTAAAAGCCCATTGTTCTAACGAACCATTACTTTTTTTCTAGACGACGATTACTACGATCCGACTATGGATGGTCATAGAATAGGTCGCACACCTTCGCCGGGTCATCCTCTTCAACATGGATATCAACTCGACGATGTACCATACGGTCATCATCCGCCAGCTGCAAGCAACCTTGACATACCTGCTGGTCCAGGAAGATATACCCCAAGCGACAATCTCCCGTTGAACGCTGCGCACTCTATGGATACCCTTTCGCAAGGTCCTTATGGACATAGCCAGGGCGGGTACCCTTCTGACTACTCTGTCAACCCAGAACAGCATCACGATGCTTATTATAACCAACCTTATGAGCCGCATTCTACGTCAACGCCGTTTGCTGACCAGCATGGATATGATTATGACGACCAGCACCCGATGTTAGCACAGAACGACCCGTACGCACAGGCCCAACCTCAGGAACCCTACACAGACGACCCGAACCGTCAGCAGGGTGCGGGGATCAAGCGATGGAAAACGGTGAAGCAGGTGCTTTTATACCGTGGCAATTTAGTTCTTGATTGTCCAGTACCTCCTCGATTATTGAATCAACTTCCTCATGGCGAACGTGACGAATTTACCCATATGCGATACTCCGCCGCTACGTGTGATCCAAATGATTTCTACAACGAGAATTTCACCTTGCGCCAAAAGCTCTTCAGCAAACCGCGACACACGGAGCTCTTTATCGTCATTACGATGTACAACGAAGACGACATTCTCTTTGCGCGAACTATGATTGGTGTGCTAAAGAATATTGAGTACATGTGTAGTCGGAAAGAGAGTAAGACGTGGGGTCCAGACGCGTGGAAGAAGATCGTGGTTTGTGTGGTAAGCGACGGTCGTGCCAAGATCAATCCGCGAACAAGAGCACTCCTTTCTGGTATGGGTGTATACCAAGAAGGTATTGCCAAACAGCAAGTAAACGGAAAGGACGTTACGGCGCATATCTACGAGTACACAACGCAGGTTGGGATGCAAATTAAAAATGACGTGGTGCAACTCATCCCTAAGAAACAGCCTGTGCAAATGCTTTTCTGCTTGAAGGAGAAGAATCAGAAGAAGATCAACTCTCATCGATGGTTCTTTTCGGCGTTTGGCCGCGTTCTGGACCCCAACATTTGTGTACTGATCGACGCAGGTACAAAGCCGGGTGGTAATTCCATCTACCATCTCTGGAAGGCGTTTGATCTAGAACCTATGTGTGCTGGAGCTTGTGGTGAAATCAAGGCCATGTTGGGTAGAGGTGGTAAGGAATTGATCAATCCGCTCGTTGCAACCCAGAATTTCGAATACAAGATGAGCAATATCCTGGATAAACCTTTAGAATCTGCTTTCGGTTTCATCTCGGTTTTGCCTGGTGCCTTCTCCGCGTATCGATATGTTGCTTTACAAAACGACAAGAACGGGCTGGGACCATTAGAGAAATACTTCAAGGGCGAAACGCTCCACGGTGCTGGCGCAGGCGTTTTCACCGCCAACATGTATCTGGCCGAAGATCGTATCCTCTGCTTCGAACTTGTCACCAAGCGTAATTGCCACTGGATATTGCAGTACGTCAAGTCAGCAACGGGCGAAACGGACGTTCCCGATTCCGTAACCGAACTCATTCTCCAACGTCGACGTTGGTTGAACGGCTCCTTCTTTGCTGCTATTTACGCCATTGCCCACTTTTACCAGTTTTTCCGCTCAGACCACTCTATCATCCGCAAGCTGATGTTCTTCCTGGAGTTCGGCTTCCAGACTTTTAACATGATCTTCGCCTGGTTTGCTATTGGCAATTTCTTCCTTGTTTTCAAGATATTGACGACTAGTCTTGGAGACGATAAATTACTAGGCAATGTCGGTAATATTCTCGGCGTGGTCTTCGAATGGTTCTACGGTATCTCCCTGATGGCTTGTTTCGTTCTTTCTATGGGCAACCGCCCGTCTGGTTCTGGTAAACTATACACTGCCATGGTTGTCTTCTGGTGTGTGATTATGATGTAAGCTCACTCCTGTCAAATCTCCTAGACAGCTTACTAATTGACACTAGATACCTAACCTTCGCGGCTGTTTATATTACTGTCATTGCGATCCAAACCGAAGTAGAAAAGCTGAACAAAGAGCACAAGGCTTTTGACGTCAGTGATATCTTCAAGAATCAGATTTTCTACTCGCTCATTGTCTCTATGTTGTCTACTTGGGGGCTTTGGCTTATCGCCTCGATTATAATGTTCGACCCATGGCACATGATCACTTCGTTCGTGCAGTACCTTCTTCTAACGCCGACCTACGTCAACGTTCTGAACGTTTATGCATTCTGCAACACGCACGATATATCGTGGGGTACCAAGGGAGATGACAAGGCCGAGGAACTTCCTAAAGTTGATACAAAGGATGGTAAGGGTAAGACCGACCTACCCGATGAAGGAGACTTGAACGCCCAGTACGAGAGAGAATTGGCGGTATTCGGCAAGAAGCACGTAGTTGTCCAAAAACCCCCAAGCGATGCTCAAAAGGCTGAGGCCCAAATGGATTACTACCGCTGGATTCGTTCGTTGGTCGTTCTCATCTGGATGATCACAAATTTTGGCCTGGTAGCTCTGGTTCTCAGTACCGCCGGCCTGGAGAGGCTTACTCCCCAGCAGGAAGAAGATAACCAAACACAACGCTCGACCTTGTATATGACGATCATCCTCTGGAGCGTTGCGGGTCTTTCCGCTTTCAAGTTTATCGGCGTCCTCTGGTTTCTCATCGTTCGTATGTTTAGGGGCGTTTAAGAAGCTTTCATTCCAACTATATCTCGAGCGGCTATTATTCGTATTCCACGTTCACAGGGTAGTTAGAGGTGTATCATCCCTGGCGTTTCGTCTCCGATTTACACGCCGCCGAGCCTACTGTGAACCTAGTTTTATTCTATTTCCCCTTGTATCCGAAAACTTTCCTCGGATAATGTGTTATAAAGATATACCCAATTCATTCAATTCACGACGATATCCAGACTAGCCTATGAAACAGCCTAGACTTGTCCTATGGAACAATTCTCTTTTTGCTAAATGATGAGAAGATAAAAAATATACATCGAAAACCTGAGATGAATGTATAACGACGTTTTGCGCTGGCGTCATCGGATCACGATTTACTCTTTATGGTTTGATAGAACAGGGGAGCGACGATGACTCAAGGATTGTGAGGCCTGCCGGTGGTAATGCCGTGAAAGGACCTCTTTTTTTTTCCTCCTTGCCTAAGCCACGACTATTATCCTTGATGGATAGTAAGCTCGCTAGTTTGGATTACTACCTTGTAAATAGTGGCGCGATTCATGAGGCGGTATTGACTAAGGGGTTAGGGGAGACAGCATGAGTCAGGCGTAGTGGAGTTTCTTAATTTTATTGAGTTCGAAGTAGGATGCCACGGAGACGAATGTATTATTCTTCGCGTTAAACCCCCTTTTCTGAACGACCTTTGCGAGGGCTGATTTGTTTTGGAATGTGATCCAAGCTCTTGGTTGTATTGTAATCCCGGCTGTAATAAACTTGGGCTTCTCTTTAGTTCAACCGAGATTAGACTTTAATATGAAGAATAGACGTGTGTATGGGGCCTGGTAACCTTAACAAACTCGTTTATATTTACCTGATGTAGGGGGTGTGTGTACTGGTCGGGGATATTTATCGAAAAACCTTCGGTGCATCATCTATTGTGATTCTTATTGTGGTTATTCGTACGATTAAAAGAACAACACATACGCCGAGGGGACGAGACTTAGACTATGGCTTTAGGGTGTCTTAAAGTACGGCATGGAAACGATCCTAGGTCGTGTTCACGTCTATACGTGCGGGCGTTGAATACAATTGAAGGCTCCGGTTTATACCCCTAAATCATCGCATGGAGAACCGGGACCGGCGCACGGGGGGTGATTTATGGTAGATGTCAGACCGAGCGCCTAGGATAATAGGACTTTACGATACAAGAATCAAGAGTAGAGTATACTTGGGGCATACGGCCGGTGGGTTTGGAATATGGTGGTAGAGTAGTGTTAGTCGTCCCTTGCAATGCTTAGGATCACGAGTTAAGGCAATATTTCTTATATTTATTAGTCTATCCCCTTTCCTTTTATTTTATTTTAACCCCTCGTCCTCGGGCCTCTCTATCTGGGATACTCATGGGATCTCTCGTCCCAGCCTCTCCAGTTCTTCCTTGATAAACTCGTGCGCGTTCAGGAGTTCCGTGCTACCATATACGACGCGCTTCTTTGTGCGGCCACCTTCGCCTGTTCGCTGGACCCACTCTTGTAAGTTGCCGTATTCGTCCATGCTCCCGCCACCGACTGTAAAGACGACCGCCTCTGTATATCCTTGCCGCCGTTGCCCGAAACTGGCACCTGTTCCGGGACCTTGAACCCCGGGACCGCCAGGGAGAGATCCTGGTGTGCTGCCTGCTGCGCCGGCCCGCATCGCGCTCGGTGGCGGCATACTACCTCTTGCATTGGCGCTTCGCGGGTCGAAATATAAATAATTCTCTGTTTTAGCTATTGCGGATGTCGAGGCTGCTTGGGGGTCCATGATTGACTCCACAATCTTGGTGATAGTCAGGTCCCTGTTAGCTGGAAGAAAATTTTTAATACCGCCTATTAGGGAGTCGAAGTTGGATGCCAAATTTGTGGGAACGCCAACACCCGTCTCTTTTAGTCGGTCGGTTAATCGACTGGAGAGAGAAGAAAAGCGACCGAAAAGGTCAGTCGAGCCAGACTGCGCGGCTGATGGTTGAGACGGCCCAATAGTCGTTAATTGAGTCATCTTCGTTGTCGCGCGAACTCTGCAAACCAGTATTAGCTTATAGCTACAAGTGGAAAAGGGGATTACTGAGAATAAACATGGAATACTGAACATACTGTCGGATATAGGCAAGACAAGTAGTGTCTACTCCTGCCGCCGTGAGAGCCTCCTCATATTGCGTCCAGTCCGCTCGACTAACGTCCTGTTCTGTGCTCAAGAACCATATTATGAATAAGCGAAGCTTGTCCATTGGATCTTTTCCTTTATCATTATCCTTGATGATGTCCAAGATTTGGGCTTTTGTTTGCTTCATGACATTTTCCTCGATTTGGAAATAATTATCAAGTTGTCGGTCCTTTATGCCCCTTAAAACCGAAGCGAGGATATTCATATGCATATCCAACACAGCCTTTCGCTCTCTCAACTCTGGTAGTAACGTTATTGCTGCCTTAAGGTGTTGAGCGCTCGCGCTTGTATCGTTCTGCAAATCTTCTATGGATGACGCTCCTGTCTTTTTTGTGATTTCTTGCGCATCCTCCTTGTAACGCATTAACTCGGCATCGATATCTTCCGCGACTTGCGGGAAAGGTACGCCAGAATTCTTCTCCCAGAAAAAGTCGGTAGCTGTCAGATCATAGGCCTTTTTCGTCACACCCTTGGTCGGGTTTTCTTCGTCAATAGGAGTTTCGATAGTGATTCTGTTGAGCTTCATGTTAAGAACATCGTGTACGAGAGATTGGTATGTCCAAGAATGAGAGAGCATGGGGTTTAGATCGACATTTCGGTCAAGGATGATAAGAACAGGGCGAGAAGCAGTAGTGCCTGCGGACGAGGCTGGACGCGTATTGGAAGAGAAAAGGTTATCTTTAGAGTTGAGAATGTGGTCGCGAAGCTTTCGATCGAGCTTGCCAGCGATCATCTCTGCGGCAGCTCCTTTTGGACATCGTATAATCGGAATGACACCTGGAATATTCGATTAGCCTGCCTGGTGGCAATTAGAGAGTGCTATCGAGATATCGTACCCATAGTCACAGCAACACTAAACAGACCACTGACTATCCTGTCGACAACATGATCTAGTTCCTCGTCTTTGGTTTTTGCGCTATTCAATGCCCAATATGTGTGTTCCTTTTGCATGCCCAAACTGAACAGATCTGGTTCTGCAACGATAAAATTAAGGTATTGGTCGAATAGTTGGGCAATATGCTCCGCGGTGCCTGCGGTTGCAGTTTGCGATGCGAACTCCTCGAGTAGGGGACGCGGTATGGAGGAAAGGAAGTTGATATAAGCAGGGGAATAAAGGCCTTTCTGCAAATCGCTTGTTATGCCTTCTAAGTTCTTCGGACTCGGCTCGACGAGATAAATAACGGGGACGTCGGGAATGGGATGTCGAGATGCAGCTAGATGCCTGGATAAACGTCGTAGGTTAATATATGATATAATGGCAACATGCCTGATTCGCGGGGGCTTATTACATGTGCATAGTGACACCCATGGACCGTAAGTCGTTCACTCTCATAACGCTGCTGATTACATCGCGACCGAGGTCATCGAAGACAAGAACCTTCCATACGGGCTCGCCATTAGCGGTTAAAATAGGGCCAACCGGAGCTAGGCCATTGACATGGGATTCGTCTTCCTCCTTCTGTTCGACAGCCTCGTTCAGGTTAAGGATCTTCTTTAGCGATGCTAATGAAAGTTAGCCGGATAGGCCCGTAGAATTAGAGGTTATGTATCGGGTATCGGACCAATTTGGCGATCGCGTAGCGAATTCCCCTTGGTCCCAGCCATGAGGACTACAATAACGACGACGAGGTTCGGAGGGGTATGTTTTATCCACAGTCGTCTTGGAGTTGTACTACCGCGCTTGGAGCTTCCGCACTATAGCTGGGAGCGTATTTATCGTCCTAGTCCAAACCATACATGTATGTGCGCATGTATCTGTGCATGTATCTGTGCATGCAAGTATATGCGGATTAGGTGGTTTGGAATGCGACCTGCAAGTAAAGAAGATGGTGGAGTTATAAATTATTAATAGCTAGGTGCCTATGGAATATGATATAAATATCTAGATTCTCGGCTCTATGTCGCTATCGGATTGTGGGGGATTGCGATACCTCAGTGTCATGCATCGTCCAAATATGGCGCGTAGATGTTATCAGAGAAACGTGTATGAAAGATATGTGTAGGTAGTTATGGGGAGGGTTGACGTTGAGGTTATTGGATTATAGGTATACCTTAGGTACCTACATGTATAAATTGTAAGTTGTAAGCTGTAATGTACCTAATAGAGACCTATTATATTATTATTATTAGAGCTTCCCTTATGGTAGAATACATGTAGGTAGCTTCTAGCGACGCAACAAATGACACGACTTCCACAATTTGATGTACTTTCGTACACTGGATAGGTAGGTACGTACCATGAATCAGGTACAATACGATGTAGCCTCGCACGTGCTAATGGGGCTAGGAATTTGTGCCTTTGTACGGTTTCTTAATTGGACGCTTTGGTTCGATTTTAATACGTACCTAGGTAAGTAAGTACATGATTAGGTACAATACCCATCCTTTACCTATAGGCGAATGTGTGTAGGTACGTGTACCTATATAGGTACCTACCTGGGTAGGTATTGTGCATACTATCGTGTATATATGTTCTAGGATATATAAGGTAAATAAAGGGCGCCGTTGTATGTATGTGCTCGAAGACCATTTACAAAATAAGATTATTTTATTATACAATTTAATATCCCTTTGAGCATTACTCATATAGTTGGGTAGTAACTTAAGATATCCTACGGTAGTTATTGAACATTCAACATCGGGGTTTGAATCTATTAGGTAGGACCTGAATATTGTACCTGAATTAGGCCACATTGGTGGCCGAAGAGATAGGCGCAATACGTAAATACTCGGCTCACATTAGGCACTTATATTAGGTTGTATATGGATGATGACTATTACTTATAGATATATATTGTAGGTAGTATGTGTACCTGGTGTCCCATAGGTTTAAGGTATGTACCTAGGCACCTAGGTTAGGTATGTAAGCAGGTAGGTACGTTAAGGTCATTAGAGTCCTGGATTACGCTAATAATAGTAAGATCTAATGTAAGAATTTTGATTATTTATCAACTATCTAGATCCTTTTAATCAATAAATTCTTCTTAGTTACATAAGATAACAGAGAGTTCAGGGTAACATTCTACCTGTTATTGATTCCAACTGTGAAACAAGGAAGCCGACATACCAGCGCTAGAACCCCAAAAGGCCATAGGCGAAAAGTCTCAGCTCCACTTTGGGTGGTTTTTCTTTCCCCTTTGCTCGCGCGGCCCCCCCAAAAAGCTTGCGACGCCAACTTTCCTCTTTATCCTTTTCCCGCCCCGTCACGTCTTTTTATTTTCTTTCCCTTCCAAAATTGCCACATTGTCTCTTGTCCTCTTGTTCCCGTCATCAACTTGCCATCAACTCTATTGTACTCTACTGCTGCTCTGATATTATCTTAATTTAATTCTCTTTTAACCCGAGAGTAAATAATCCCATAGAAAAGGGTCTTTTTTTTCGCGGTTAGTTACCCATATATTTTACATTATTTGTATCGGTCGGTCGGTCGCTCGCTATCGCTTCCTCACCCCCATCGGTCGGGCTAGCAATCAACCTAGAAAATTTTTTCTGTTTTTCAGTCCACTCATTCAGAACTGTTGAGATAAACTTGTTTCTTTCCTCCCATCTGTCTAAGTCCTAAGGAGATTTGATATCGTAAAACTTCATCTCAATAATGGGAGCATGACGAGCAGCTGTCTGTCCTCTTCATAAGAAGAAACAGTAGCAAACAGCAGGCAAAAGGAGGTGGATTTCAATTGTTGGCTGGGAAAATAAACTTAAGACTTTAAAGGGTATGACAATAACATCAACTCTCCCCCCTTCTCTCCTTTTCCCCCTCCTTACCCTTTCATGAACCTTCCAGCACTATTATCTACACAAATTTAAGAAGACATGTGTTTGTATATGTGTGTGTGTGCGTCCTGGTTGATCACTCCGTTGCGGGTTTTCTCCTCCCATCCTCCAACTCCGATCCTTGCAGCAGTATAATTGCATTTCGGCGGTAGGAAATTTTGGGTTGGCAGCCAACAGCTGGATATAAAAAAGAAAAGAAAAAAAAAGCAAAGAGAAGAAAAGGAGACAATGGACGCAACTTCACTATGAATTACAGCAGAGCATTCGAAGGGTATTACTTGAACATTAAGAGTTCTAGTAGCCAGTCCAATCATCTAACAAGTAACTCCTAAATTCCCATCTTACAGAGGGACGGAGAGTGAAGAAGAGGCTTAAAAGCTCCGGAGAGACGTAGTCTCCCTGAAAATATCCTAATTTTGAATATGAACGTCTAGCAGCATATCGAGATCGTTCTGGTCTTGAAACGCTGTTAGACTCTTCATCAATCAATTAATGGTCTCGATTGTTCACACCCAAGAGTTCTTGAGCGTCCCTCTAAGAGAATAAGGGACTGCTTTATGTCGGCAGGTCCATCAAAGGTTTGGGCACAGACAGTTAGCGAAAACACAAGGGGCAATACTCATCAATCCGATTTCAACCTTAGATATCGAGCAGCATGACTTCAGCTATGCAGTTTCGACATATAATCACAAGTTACCCGGTTTCCCCCCTTCTTTTAGAGATTTCGACAGGCTAAATCATGCTGTGGCTGTATCATATTCCGTTGCCGAAATAGGGCATAAGCCCAATAATGGGAAAGCTCAGAAGTTTCGAGTTTTATAGACGATTATATCTAGTCATAACGTCAAAACCGACCCCATGGTGATGCCGACATCTTTTCCCGGCCGATGGTTATGGATAGTGACGGTGTCGGCTACGAGCCGTCACCGTTCCGGAGATGCCCTTGCCCAACTGCTTCTCACCAATAGTTTTGCTTTTACTTCATTTTCATCTCGTGTTTTTTTTTTTCCTTTTTTTTCTTTCCGCATCCCATCTCACGCAGTCACTTTTCACTTGTGCAACATCTTTAAACATTTTTTATTCTCTCCTCGGAGTCAACACTGATTTGTCTCTTTGCAGGTGGCTTTGATCTGCGGCCAACCCATACCTGTTCCGGCTTGAACGCAACCTGCAAGCCCCAACAGCTTCTAACAGGATTGCTTTAATCTCACACCCTTTTGTGGATTCACTAAATCAACACCATTAGCCATATCGACGTCCACAACTATTCTAAATCCTCACCTGTTATAATTCTTATTCGAAAGGCCGACTCCTTTTTTTCATAGCATTGAACGTAATGTTGTGATCAAAATACCACTACACGTCATTATCATCGGTAAGTCATGGATTGTTAGATGAACTTATTTCATGGGTGATGCTACTTAATATTCACACCCCCTTGTTAATTTCTCATCCCCTAATAAGATATCGGGAAGGCCCACTCTCTCTGTGGCTTCGTTTACTAATGAGGCGTTCTCTTAATAGGTCACGTGCGTAATCATCCCGGCTGCATCACCATAGACCTTGGCGCATAGGTGTAAGGAGTCACGTGCCATCATTCACCCCGTATCACGTGCATCTCTAAAGGACAACACAGTGCAGGTCATCATGGCTGGCCATCCTGGAACCTGGAACCCACACGGGTATGGCGCTGGTGGCATTAAAGCCGACGAGCCTCGCATTGCCATGGGTTCTCTGGAAGGTTTTCACGCACCAGACGCTAACAACCTCCCTCAAACCCACGTTTATTCACACACTGGACATCCCGCAAGCCAGTACGAACTGCAAGGTCAGTTCTCAGAAGCTGGCTTACAGGATCATAGCCGGTATTTTTTGAATCCACATGGGTTTGGTGGCGCGGCCCCGAACGGAGGTAGTCTCCACGGCCATGGGCAGTATCCTACAACGTACAACGGCGACATAAATGTCAATTCAGGGTATGAATCTGGGTTCACTAATAGAACAGTCCACAGCCCGTTTATATCCGAACAGTCAGGCCAAACCCATAGCCATGGATCTAGCTCTTTTGGCGCCCAGTCATGGCAAGAGCCCCCAATCCAAGGGTTTCAACAGGAATATGGCCTAAATACCATTAGCTATGATCATCGTAACGGTGACGCCGCATATGCACAGCAACAACAACAGCAGCAGCAGCAGCAGCAGCAGCAGCAACAACAGCAACAACGGTCAATAAATCCGTACCAAGGGAATGGATTCTATAACGAAATATATAATACTCAGAATGGACCGACAGGCTTCGGGCCAAGGCAGGCCCAACAGAATCAGCCGATCCTTCAACCTTTCCAAGGCCATCAACCAGGAGGCGCAGGGGTCATGCAGTTTCAATCTGGTTCTGGTGTCGGCGCGGGTGTAAGCTTAGGTGCGAGTGTTCAGGAATTGCCTGCCCAGGTGTATGCACAGAATCAGCAAATGCAAAGTATTGTCCGAACACCCCAGGTACACCCCGCAGACAGTACCCAAGCTACGCCGGTTGTGGGGACAGTACCAATAAACCAGGAAACTACAATCGAATCCGAAAACTCTTGGGTACATCCCGACGGGTGTCCGTTCCTTCTTGTCAAAAATCCGCCGCCTGCAAAACTAGGCAGATACCTAGAGATACAACCACGAAAAGACGACAAATCTTTCGTCGCAAAACACGATACGCGAGCTATTAGGCTTTTACCAGATCGTCAAGGTCGACTCCCTTGCGAAATTCAGGCTGAGATTGACATGTTAACTAAAGAACGCGATGATGCATTACAACCTGAGAAAGACAAGCTGCAAAGTCAGATAACACAATTGGAAAACGAACCTATTCTCCTATCTGGATTCAAAGGTACCTAGAGCACGAGCCACTTTTCCCATTATCGATTATTATTTCCGCCTTTTAAAAATATCATCTTTTAATCCACTAAGCTAATTCATCATCTCAGAACTTCCATCCAGGTCACAAGAAAAAGTCAAAGTCAGTTCGAAACGTCAAGGTTCCAATATGGATCCTGCTCCAAAGCCTCGGGGTTTAGGAACCGTATTAGAAGATGAAGAAAGCGCGACCGATACCACAGCGCGTATGGTATGTTGATTTCAATCAGAATTTTAATAACCTTTCGTTGTATTTCGCCATTTGTACCCGTTCTCTAAACTGACACGCCTTTTAATAGATCAAGTCAAGCCGTCGGCCAAGCGACCCTCTCAAGGCTGTAGAATACGACATTGTAAATATTCTGTGGCGCGACCCTAAACATCCTGAATTTTCTCAGAAGCTGGTCGGAGAAAAAGTCAACGCCTTTGGAGACTATGTTTTTGACTTATGCTCCAAGAGCAAAGATATCAAGAGCAAACTTGACGCGAAGAAGAACGATCAAGCTAAAGTGGCATCACTCAAGACTGATTTGGATAGCACGTACGACTCAATTCGTGCTGCCATTGAGAGCGCTATTATGTATGGTGATAGATTCACCATTACCCAATTGGGCATACACACCAAATTTCTAGGTAACATCGCCATTCTACTGCGAACCCTCTTCGCAGCTGAAGATTACAACGGCCGCCTGCCAAAGGCCATCCTGAAACTCATCTCACTCTTCGTTACGGTGGAGGTGGATTTCTTGAAAGACAGACTCAAGTTGGAACGAGTTAGACAGAAATTTAAGGATAATCTTGATGAAGAATCCACCGATTATATGGATCAGATTTTCGAAAACGCTAAGAAACGCTCTGCCTTGAAGGCAGATGAGGCGCGCGAAGACGTTAAGAAAACGGACGATGTCAAAAAAGCCAGTCAAGGTCCATCTAAGAAGTCGTCTTCACTGAACACAAAAGATTCCGTCCCAGCTCCGTCTAAAGCAGCACTTTCAAAGAATGATACCCTATTGAAGAAGACCAATACGGAAATAAAAAGACCGATCGATTATTCCAGCTTAGGTTCGGCTAGAAAAGTTAGTACGACTGGAAAATCTAGTCCTTCCCTTAGCACTTCTAAGAGACCTGGGGATGATGGTGTCGATTCAAGAGTTGCGAAGAAACTTGCTGTCGAGAATGCAGCTGGTGCCCCGTCGACTGTCAAGACATCATCCGGCGCCGCCCCCGCGACCCCCCAGAGTTCGTTGGCAAATGCCCAATCTCGTTCTAGACCCAGCGGATCGATGCTACCTGGTAGATCCCGACTGCCTGCAAAAACACCATCCAAGAAGCCAGCTGTTCGGCAGTCTACTTCCTCTACTATAGGTGGCTTACTCGCGGAAATAAATTCGGATGAAAAACCTAAGCAAGTCAAGGAGCCAGAAAGAGCTCCCGAGACCCCAGAAGAGACTGAGCAGAGGCTACGTAAGGAGGCAAGGCGAAAGCTACACGTTACCTGGAAACCAGACGACGAGCTCACAGAGATACGGATTTTAGAACACGACACAGCTGAAGACAAGGGCAGGGACGACAATATGTTGCGAGATGCCCGAGACAACCGCTCTGAAGGTCAAGTGCTGAGAGAGTCAATCCAACGGGAAAAGCAAGGGGTCGATGATGCAGACGAAGATGAAACCCGAGAGAAAACAAAGGATATATCTCTACGAAAATGGTATGAACCCTTCCCTTATTCGCAGAAGCAGAAGAGTCGTATCTCCCAAAAACGACAAGAGGACATATTTGTATCTCGAGGCGGATTGCGTCCGGTTGATTCCAGGCAGAATAAAGTGATGGAGGAATATGAAAACCGGGAGTTGATGGCTATATACACGAGTTTGTCGGAAATTCCCGAAACGCCCAGATCGCCAACTGGGAGGATCGCAGAGGTCGTATCGCAACCCAAGATTCGAGCTCTGCTGTCAGAGCCTGCTCGATGGAGTGAATCTCTACCGGCAACAAACGCCAAACATGGAGAGATTCACCGTCGTTGGTCCGACTACATGAACTTCGGACGCGAGGCAGCGCGGGTCAATGCTCTTCAAAGGTTGAAAGGTTCACACGGTCCGATGGAATCTACTAACACATTACGTGCTCATAGTGGATGGGAAACTCCAATGGGAAGAGACGATGCCGCAGAAGTGCTGGCTCTTTTACAATCAGATAGAGTCAAAAATTACGTGGATCCGGAGCCTTTCGATCCAGCGCACCCCAAGACTCATCGTCGACACGATTACGGAGATCCTAAGGTCCAAGCAGACATCGACGCTCTGGAGGATACGTTTGCAGCGTTCATCAGCAAGCAAGCTCCCCCTAGTCAAGCACCTATGCATCAGGAAAATGCTGGTCAACAATACCAACAGACGGCCCAGCCGCAACCAGCTCAGTCGCAACAGCAACTCCCACCAGAGTATTTACAAGCTCTTCAGCAAATAAACGCACTCAGCGTTGCCCAAGCTTTCCAATCAGGTGTCCAGCCACCCCCACCCCCAGCTCCTGTGGCCCCTTTGCCTCAAGTGAATCCTGCTACTCAACCATTCTTCGCGGCATTGGGCCAGCAGCAGGGTCCCCCGCTCCAGCCGGCTCAGCCGGCCAATCCTTTACAGGGCCTACAGGGCCTACAGGGGATTCTAGATGCCTTGAAAACAGCTTCGACGCCGGCTTACACTGCACCGCAGCCCACCCCGAGCGTTACTACTCACACTACTCCTCAGGCCTATTGGCCAGACTGGTCCCAGAACCAGGCTCAGTCCCAACCCTCGACCAACCAGCCATACACTGGCTACAACCATGGTAATCAATCGTTCGGTGGCCAATCCCAGCACAATCAACAGCAGACCTCTCAGCAGACCTCTCAGGGTCAGCATGATAATGCTGAACGTGGTAACCGCAGGGATTTCCGAGGTAATAGGGATCAGAAGAGCATCAACCGTTCCCTCATCGGTACGAAACCATGTTCGTTCTGGGCGAAAGGTCAGTGCGCGAAGGGCAGCAATTGCACTTTCCGACACGACCCAAATGATCTCCAGAACCAGAATCAAAACCAAGACTCGGGTCATGGATATCAGCCTTGAGTTACATCTGCACATTTCTTCGTTATTGTATAAAATCTGCATGGCAAGGAGTTCGCCTGACGAGAGGAATAGGAGACATATGGCACGAAAGGGAATTCTTGCATTGTACTCCGTTGCCTGATCAGGACGTGATTACGACCAGCTTCATCGGCTAGTCCAAAATTAATTCTTTTTTTTTTTCTTTTTAAAACGCGAACAGACTTGTATCATGTGTCTACTGGTGACACTCGTCTTGTTTAGCTTTACTCTGAGTTACTATGTTTTTTTCAAGAGAAAACGGTACGAAAGACCAGCATTCTGACCAAGTCAGACATATATCCAGGAACCAGATTCATATTAGGGAGGAACGCTGTACGAAACGGGTTTTACGAAAGAAAGATGATCATTAGGAGGAATGTATAATAGTTGCCTTTGCCTCGAGCTCTTGCAAACCAGACGATGGATACCGGACCAAGCTGGCCATTCTCAACGATCTGTCCGAGAACGGTTTGCATCTCTCCATTGCTGTTGCCCAATTGTAGTGATAGTTTGGCTCCCACGAGGTAATCAAGGGGTTTGACCCTATTCATATTAAATTCTGTACCTTGGTAGTACGTTAATTATGCGCGAAAGCGCGCTTCTCACTCTTACCCAACGCCTTATATTCCAGTGAAATGAGATGTCCACCCATGATAGTTACTGCCTTACCAAACCCAGTTGAGTTTTAATTAATAGTCAATTGGCAAAATTCCCCATTCACTCGTCCAAGCCCAATCTATCCTCAATAACGGCAACGATATCCTTCCATTCCATCATAGCGCCATCTCCAACGTCGCCACAGGCAAGCGTTTTCTGCTGCGGCCGTAGAACCTCGAACCAACCGCCGTCATCGACATCACTAACCGGCACCTGCTCATCTGCGTAGTGTTCCTCCTCCGTGGTCGTTTGCGTTGATTTTTTGCTGTTCCGATGGACTCCCCATTCTTCTTCCAAGACGCGCAGCGATTTCGCCGTGACGGGGTGCCGCCACATGGCCGTGTTCATGGCACTGAGATTACGGATTAGCGATTTTGGTTCATATGCTGGGTACGACGATGTAGACGAAGTCTTGGGATCCGGGCGTGTAGTGAGTGAGAGTAAGGGGGTGGCTTACGGTGCAACGACAATACGCTTCTTCTGTTTCCTCTTCCTATTTCCGTCGGGAAGAGGCTGTTCGCCGTTGGCAAGGACCAAGTCGCTGTCGAGCTCGCCCCACGCGTCCCACGCGCGCACGACGCTGGTCAGAATGCCGTCTGCGAAACCGCCTACGATCTTGGCCATGGTGTTTGCGCTCAGGGGAGCGATGACGAGAAGATCGGCCCCTTTATTTTTTAAAAAAGTTTTTCCCGCGTTAGTAGTGTATACAATACGCTTCTAGAAAGGTAGAGAGGCTTACATCGTCGTAGCTCAATATGCAGAATCGCGTCGCCGCGCTTCCAGGGCTCGCGCCACTCGTCCGCGTCTACGTAGACGCCGTCGACGCACGGCATAGCCAACAGCGATGATACGGGGGGCTGCTCGTGGGACTGGCCGGCGAGGAAACGCGAGGCGGCTGGTGTTAGTAATACGCGGATGCTAAGTTCTCTGCTGCTGTTTCGCTCCGAGTGTCTCTTGGCTAGCGATTCGATAATCAACGGCAGCTTGATGGTGGCGACGGATCCGGAGGCCGCGAGGAGTAAGTGTACTTTGTTGTCCCGTAGCGAGCCCGTTAGACTGGCAAGAGAATTCTTGCGCCGGCGCTCGTGGTGGGCGTCGTGTTGGGAGGAGATAGCTTGTAACATAGCTTGTCTTTGTTTCCTCCTCTCCTATATTGGGTCTTTGCTTTCAATTTTTGCTTTTAATTTAGGTAAGCTAGGTAGGTAGGTATTTAAGTCTATAGACGATAGGTCAGGGACACGGGATCGATTTACAGCAGAGGCAAGGTTAACAGGTAAATAACAGGTAAACAACATCAAAACATGAACATCGATGGCAAGCTCCGAAGACGAGATGGGAGCATCAAGATCGGGTCTTTGTTAAGTAACCAAATCACGAGTTAATCCTCAGCTTGCCTGATCTTCAAGCTTCCCTTTGTACATAGGTGTTTTTACAACAAATAGATACCTAGATAGGTATGTTTCCTATCCAGGGAGCTTCTTGCGATTCACCCATTCCCGGATCCTGGGATTGGAACCGACCAGCCCACTTGGCGCAGCGTCATGCCACCGAGTTACCGGTAGCAGTAACGTAACGAAGCCTCGGATAATAAAACTTCAACAAGGTACGGAACATGAGGAAAACTTACGTTTTACCAAGAATTATGGTGGCGTTTACTTATTCTAGGGAATTGGGATTTATAAAGTCATATGATGTATTTTGTGAAAGTATATGTACCTATCTATCGCACGACGGCAGATTGCGGGGTTTTTAATCAGCAACCCCCCTCTGCTAAGGCTTGCTGTGTACCTGTTGTACCATGTATCTCCATGTACCATGTACCCTGTTAAGCGCGATAAATCCACGAGGGGTATGTGGGGCTTGCGATCGTGATTTCATTGGTTTTAAAAAGCACAATGCTTAACCCGGCGCCTTCCGTTTCTTTAATATTTGTTAGTAATAACAGTCGGCGACCCCACTCATTCCTTATCCTTTCCCCTTTTCCCGCTCCTACCCCGTGTCTCTTCCGTGTCTATTCCGGGTCTATTCCGGGTCCACCTGCGCACTTCCTTCCTAACGGTGCTTACGTACGGTACAGCATCAGACGCCTCTCGTCCATAGAGTCGCTAGAGTCGCTTGAGAGTTGGTGTGCATGCCTGGTTTGGGACCAAGGTATCCAGGGAGCGTTCTCGTCGTCCTCGTCGTCCTCATCGTACGCTGACCTCGGTGTATGCTCGCCATTAGACATGTAATTCGTGTGCACCCAAGGAGCGTCTTCATCGCCCAAATCCTCATCAGAGCCCTCTTCATCAGTACCCGTACCCGTATTCGTATCTGTTGAATCATCTTTTGAGTCGCAATCTTCAAATTCCTTATCGATCATGTCCTTGATCATGAAATCTTGCAGAAACTGGGGCATTTCTGCGTAGCGAACGTCGGGCTCATCAGTCGGACTGGAATGTATCCATCTATCTATGGCTGTTGCCAATTTCCCTTGAGGCCTGCTTTTCTCGTCTTCGGAGCGACCTATGATGCTCGTGATTTGGTTGTAGAGAGCGCGGGCTTGGATTAATTTTTTGAGGAGATGAGGGAATCGACCATCGGGTACGATTTCGGTCCAGCTGTGCTCTTTCCGGGCTCTTTCCAGTATATCTTCAACACGGTCGCTACTGTAGTCAATATATGTGTCATGAGTTTGCTGACTCATGATGGCGATGATGTTGGCATCATTCATGATAGCGGCCAATACCTCATCGACTTTGTCCACTGCGAGTGTGGGCGCTGGAGCCTCGATGGCCCATTTTATGCGAACCCAGTCTTGCTTGATTTTGAAGATCTTGTAGCCTTCTGGGAAGACGAATCCATCGTGAGGTAGGATGTCTTCTAATTTGGTATCGTACCAGTTTGGTAGCGGTTCCCACGGAGGAGGAGGTGTCGGCCTTCCTGATTCCATGCTGAATGTGTTGTGTAGTGTCGTCAAAGTTGTAGCTTGTCGAAGAGATCTGAGGATCTTTTATAATTATTGTTTGCGAGAAGGGAGTGACTGAATTGGTTTCATCCCCAGAATTTTATGGGTTTTTGAAGTTGCAAAATCTGTGGTTGCTCCTCCAAAGTAGGTAAATTTTATACAAACACGTACCCCGGGGAAGCAGCGAGGAGAGCAGATTCGTTCTTGACGACAAATTCAAGCCCTTTCCCGGTATAAACTACCGATAGTGCACAATACCGTCTTTTGCAAAGCCGCACAAGGTTAAAGAAGGCGCGAAGATACTACCCGGTTTCTAAGAATCGTAGTTTCCACTCCTCCATGTGAAATCTTCCCAGATATTTCAATAATTGCTCTTCCCATATCTCTATATCTCAGCTTGACTTCTGGGCATCTCCTAGTTCAAGCCACGAGTATGTATTATATACATCACCACTGGGACTTGTAACAACGCCATAGAATGTCTTAGGTGCTGGCTCATTGTTTTGTCTCCTGGCCTGATAATCACAGCTCCGTTCGAATTCATACGTTGCCATGACAGAGAATTAATTAAGTATGCCAAGACTACGTTTTGATGGACGGGCACTTGTCAAACTTGGTCCTTTTTAGGAATAAAACAATTGTAGAAGGGGACAAAGACCCCTTGGACTATTGTGGTAATGTGAAACGGATCTCATTGCTTGCTAGACTTGATTATTTTCTTTTTCTTCTTATTCAATTGTAAACCGAGGTAGCTGGTTCAATATATTGGGAAATGTAAGCACACATATAGAAGCTTTCTACAACACTCCGGCTTCTCGATTGCCATGGGTCGTAGCGTGCTTCCACTCAATGTGTAAATGATCCGGGCCGTTCTATTTGAGTCCACCTTTCCCGCATTAGCATGATTAAAGATAGCTTGAAAAGCTTGCTTCAATTATTCTAGTCGTGGCCGGTCTTAGTTTATGGCGAGGACTGGAACCTAGTTTAATGCGCCTATATATTTGGACTCGGTAGGGTTAATATATGTAGGTAGCTGTCATATGCTGTTCTACTATTCTGAATAGCCCCGAGGAAGGTGGCGATGGATTATTATCTACGTATTCCTTATCCTCATATATTTCAGTCTTTGTACACTGCTTCTTTACAGCCTCTCAACTTTAAGGCGGCTATCTAGGTAGTTTGCCCATATTGGAAACATAAGGTTTCAATAAGTGTTCTACATATAATACACGGCTACCACTACGCGGCTACCTGGGTACCTAAGTAGGCATGTCAAGTAACATAACATTTGAATTATTTGTTTTGTTATCGACTCTTATAACCTAGTTGTCGCCTACCATAACTTAACTGAGTCTTAAATGATGTCAATATATACGGAGGGGACCGTCTGCAATCGCTTGTTAAGGATACGTAATACATATATCAGCCCAGAGAATTAATGTTTAGCTACTTCGCAGATCGTACTCCATCAACTATCCGCCTGCCAAGTTCCCGTAGCGCTTGCAGATCGCCTCTTAGAGCCTGGTTGGGAACTCGATCATATTTAGCCTTTATCTATGTCTTTCTTATTTCATTAGTTGCGCCACAATCCTAACTGACCAATCAGCTCCCAGAGAAATCCCCCGCAATTTCGGACGTTTTCAGCTGCTATACAACAGCCTCCGATCGGAAACACATGCAACTTATCTCAGAAAACCACGAATTCGGCTATCTTTTAAATGATACCAATTATTAGTGTTTTTAGGTAGGTTTCGAATTGATATATTGAATCAAAGTGGTTTTGGATTTTTTTGTACCCCGTGCGCGCGCCTGTGGCTTCCCGTGGCGTACAGCTTTTTTGGTTGAACATGAGCTTACATCAGCAAATTCCCCTCAAAATCGTTCAACTAGGGTATTAAACAGGAGCTCTAATAGCTACCTAGATGCAAGGTGATTATATCCTCAGGAAGGTATTTAAGTGATCAAATAAAAGGCTGATTAATAGAGGTGATTGCTGGCGCTTAAGAGATAGAATGGATAATATATTCAACTGGAGACAAGGTCATAAACTATCGTAAGAAGCTATATAAAAGATGATGCTTAAAGAGCTTGATCTGATCAGGCAAGAATTAACTCTTGAGGGCCTATATATTGAATAGGAGCTCTAACTCGGGGTTCATACTAGCTCCTGCAGGATATTCCCTGCACTTCAGCTACCCCATGGTTAACTATATCCTGAAGAGGGTAGGTATTAGAGTGATCAAATAAAATGCTAATAGATAGGGGTGATTGCTGGCGCTCAACAGATAGAATAGACGATACATTCAATAAGAGACTAGAAAGTCGTAAACTATCGTAAGAAGCTACAAGAAAAGCTGAATAAGTTGATGCTTAAGAACTTGACCTGATCAGGCATGAATCAGCTCTTTGGGGCTGATATATTGGACGGGAGCTCGAATTCAGGGTTAATACTATTGAACAGGAGCTGTAATAGCACAGGAGCCCTAATAGCTAGGTAGATGCAAGGTGATTATATCCTGAAGGATGGTATTAAAGTGATCAAATAGAAGGATTAATAGAGGTGACTTTTGGCAATGGTAGCTGGCGCTTAAGAGATAAAATAGATAATATATTCAATAAGAGAGCAAATTTATAAACTATTGCAATAATTATAAGAGAAAGTGATGCTTTTGTAGAGCCTGACCTGATTAGATAAGAATTATTTGTTGAGGGCTTATATATTGAACAGGAGCTTTAATAGTTACCTAGATGCAAGGTGATTATATTCTGAGGAAGGTATTCAAGTGATCAAATAAAATGCTGATTAATAGAGGTGATTACTGGCGCTTAAGAGGTAGAATAGATGATATATTCAACAAGAGAGAGAAACCATAAACTATAGTAAGAAGCTATATGAAAGGTGATGCTCAAAGAGCTTGACCTGATCAGACAAGAATTAACTCTAGAGGGCCTATATATTGAATAGGAGCTTTAATTCAGGGTTGATACCCACTGCTCTAATAGCTCCTGCAGGATATGCGTATAGATGAGATAAAAGATGCAAGGTGACTATATCCTGAAGAAGGTATTAAAGTTATCAAATAAAAGAACTAATAAGCGTAACTGCTGGCAATGGTAGCGAGCGCTCAACAGGTAGAATAGACGATATATTCAACTAGAGACAAGGTTATAAACTATCGTAAGAAGCTATATGAAATGTGATGCTTGAAGAGCTTGACCTGATCAGACAAGAATCAACACTTGGGGGCTTATATATTGAACAGGAGCTCTAATTGAACAGGAGCTCTAATAGAATAGGAGCTCTAATAGCTACCTAGATACAAGGTGATTATATCCTGAAGAAGGTATTCAAATGATCAAATAAAAGGGTGATTAATAGAGGTGATTACTGGCGCTTAGGAGATAAAGTAGATGATATGTTCAACTGGAGATAAGGTCATAAACTATCGTAAGAAGCTATAAGAAAAGCTAAATAAATTGATGCTTAAGAACTTGACCTGATCAGGCAAGAATCAGCTCTTGGGGGCTTATATATTGAATAAGAGCTTTAATTCAGGGTTAATACTAACTCTTGCAGGATATACCTTGCGCTTTAGCTACCTTATAACAAACTATATTCTGAAGAAGGTATTAAACTGATCAAATAGAAGGATAATAGAACTGATTGCTGGCATTGGTAGTTGGCGCTCAAGATGATATATTCAACTAAAAACAAGAGGGTCGTATACTATCGTAAAAAGTTATATGAAAGGTGATGCTAAAAGAGCTTGATTTGATCAGACAAGAATTAGTTCTTAAAAGCCCGTATATTGAATAGGACCTTTAATTGAATAAGACCTCTAATAGCTACTTAGATGGAAGGTAATTATATCTTGAAAACGGTATTAAGGTGATAAAATGAAAGGTTAATAGAAGTTACTGCTGGCAACGGTAGCTGGCGTTCAAGGAATAGAATAGATGATATATTCAATAAGAGAGCAAATTCATAAACTATTGTAATAGCTATAAGAGAGAGTGATGATTCTGTAGAGCTTGATCTGATCAGATAATAATTAGCTTTTGAAGACCTATATATTGAACAGGAGCTCTAATAGCTCCTGTAGCATATGCCCTGTCCTGCACCTCAGCTACCCATAACTAACTATATCCTGAAGAAGGTAGGTAGGTGGCGCCCCAGAGATAGAATAAACAATGTATTCAATAAGAGATAAGAAAGTTGTAAAGTATTGTAAGAAGTTATATGAGAGGTGATGCTTAAAGAGCTTGACCTGATCAGACAGGAATTAAGTATTGAGGGCCTATATATTGAACATGAGCTCTAATAGCTCTAATTGAACAGGAGCTCTAATAGCTCCTGCAGGATATGCCCTACATTTCAACTAACCCATAACAAGCCAGAGGCTGTATGAGCTAGAGGATGTAGGGTGATTATATCCTGAGGAAGGTATTGAGACGATCGGGTAGAAGAACAGATATATGTAACTGTTTGCCAATGGTAGCGCATTTTAAGAAGATATCTTCAAAGGAGAGGAGCAAAAGACTATATTATCGTACGAAGAATCTATGAAGAAACTGAACTATAGAACCTTATGAGCCTTCTCTGATCAGATAAGAAAGACAACTCTCGAGGGCCTATTTATGTCCAAAAGAGCTGTGGAGACCTGGAGGGTTTAGCTCCAAGGAGGCTAATAGGGTCTCTACAGGGTAGTATCTATGATTTAATTGCTTTACACCGGTTAAATATTATTGATATTTACATATTATGATATTAAAATAAATTATTGAAATTATATATATACCTATATATATAAGTTTTAAATATATTATTTTATATATAAAAATTATATTTATTATTAAATATTAAATTGATATTTATAGAGTAGGGGCGATTGGTCTTGAAAAGCTAACTGGTCGCGAAGCGACCAGTCCAAAAAAACTAGTGTATAGCTAATAAGATTAGACATATGAAGTTGCTAGTTATCGCTTGGCCTATTATTCACGGAGTAATCTCGCGGCACTGCACGAGAATGGGTCTGGAATATATTGTTAAACTGCTAACTAAGGAATCGATCGACAAGTATCTGCAATGACTTGAGGTATGGGTAAATGATACGCGAATACGCTGACTTTATACCTAGACTTGGTACAAGTATAAAGCTTAGCATATTACTAGAAGAAGAAAAAAAGTAAAGACGACATCTAGTTCCTCACGTTGAGTTATTAGGCTGGAATTGAGAAGATAGGATGCTGTCCAACGCGGTTTTCTACGGCCTGGCTCTCGCCAGCAGCGCGTCAACAGCGATAGGCCATTGGACATACAGCCAATTGATTGTGAACGACGAAGTTGTCGGAGAGCCTTGGCAATACATCCGGCGCCACAATAATTCCAATGCGCCGTTGACAAACGTGAACTCAACCGACTTCCGGTGCAACGTGGACGCCGAGCCAGCCGAGACGTACACGGTGCGCGCTGGCAACGAGCTCGGCTTCGGGATCAACGAGCACTTCGGACATCCGGGAATCCAGCAGGTATACCTGTCCAGAGCGCCCCAAGGTATCTCAGCCGCCGGTTACGACGGCTCTGGGGGATGGGCTAGGGTGTACTCGCTTACGTCGTCGCCTGCCAGTTCGACCAACTCCTCCTCTTCTACCAACGACGAGGAAGAGGTCCTCACGTGGGCTACGCACAACATCCGGAACTTCCGATTCACGCTGCCGCCCTCGACCCCGCCGGGCGAGTATCTCCTGCGAGCCGAGGGATTGGCCCTGCACGCGGCGCACAAGTGGGCTTGCGCCCAGTTTTACGTTTCGTGCGCGCAAATAAAGGTCGTGGCGGGGGAGGAGAGTATGACGAGTGTGGGTGCGGGCGCAGGTGCGGGCGTAAGGGAGGAGGGAGATCTTGGTCCGCTAGTGAAGATCCCCGGCGTGTACAGGGGGGACGAGCCAGGGGTTCTGATCCCGGTTTTCTGGTCCTTCTTGACGAATTATACGGCTCCTGGCCCGGCTCTGTGGCCGAAGGGTACGCAGGAGCAGCATGTTGCTGAACAGCTTTAGGGGGTTCTCCTATTGAACTACGAGGGGATATGTGGGCTATAGTAGTTAACCTAGATAGTTAGGTTAGTAGGGATAGGGTGACGGGATAGATGGATCTTTAAGCTAAACAAGCGCGTGGGGGGAGGGGAGGGAAGGGGAGGGGAATATCTTGGGGGGGTTCATATTTATGGGAACAATACAAGGAATAACTACCTACCTAACCTAGGTTAGAAACATTGTGGCGATGAACAAACGGATGTTGTTCGTGAAAACGAATAAACAAATCCAAGATACGATATATGAAAATAGAGTATAGGAAGAGTAACTATAACGTCTCAGTAGTTAACTGTTACCTTTCCCGATGGCTAATACCGGTGGTCGTACTTTTAGTCCCGAATTGGACAAGTTGCTCTGGGCGCCGTTACTTCGGACGGCTCCGAAATTCGGGGCGCCGACTACTAACGCTATAGATGGACTATTAGGTATTATTTACCGAGGCAGGCCTAAGAACTCGAGAACTTAAGAACTCAAGAACTTAAGCTTTCGGGTACAAGCGCTGCGGCTATGCACCAAGACAGCGGAGAGTCGAGGTAATCGCATACAAACGTCATTTGAAAACTGCCGTCTTCCCGAGAAGGTGACCCGTCGGAACTGTCGTCCCCTTTTGTTTTATCGTTTGGTGTCTCTATGCTCTCCGGTCATATTTGAATAGGTAGGCAGTGTTTGTACCCCGCTATCACACGGGACTGACTTAATACCTGGGAGCCCTTCGTATCAAGGTGAACGAAGCATTTGGCATTTGGCTATTTGTTGTTATTAGCGATTCAAAATGCCTCTCACTACGCCGTCCTTGTTTCCTCCGGAATCACATGTCTTCTCCAAGTTCGCAAGTCGTCGAAGTGTAGTTCATAGTACGAAAGGCATTGTATCGTGCACACAGCCCCTCGCGGCAAAATGTGGTATCCAGGTCTTGGAGGTTGGTGGCAACTGCGCTGTGAGTGTCTATTAGAAAAGATCTTGACACGAATTGGAAGCTTATATGTCTATTAGGATGCGGCAGTGGCCGTTGGTATGCTTTAATGCATCCAAAAGTATAGAATAATGAATCGCTAATATCATCTCGTAGCCGCTGGGCTTAACATGACAGAGCCGTGCTCTACAGGTATAGGCGGAGATATGTTTTGCCTCTTCTACGATGCCAAGTCCAAGAAAATCTCGGCCTTAAATGGTTCTGGCCGCTCAGGCAACAAGTGCACCCTCGAAACGATCCGCAAGTCGCTGGGTTTAAAAGAAGGGGAACGCGGTAATATCCCTATGAGTAGCGTACATGCCGTCTCTGTACCCGGTGCCGCGGCTGGATGGTGCGATGTAGTCGAGCGTTTTGGGAGCGGGAAGTTGTCCCTGGAGAAGGTCTTGTCGCCGGCCATCGAACTCGGCGAGAAAGGCTTCCCTGTTTCGGAAGGAGTCGCGTATTTTGTAAGTATCTACGCATGCAAACCCCCATCAGCGATGAGTAAGACTGACACTTGTAAACCATGGAATAGTGGAATAAATCGGAAGCGCAAATAAGAAAAGCGTCCCCGAACGGTGGCGAAATGTTAAAGAAAGACCCCAGCGCACCGGATGCCGTGCGTGCTCCCCAGGCGGGGGAAATCATGAAGAACCCGACTTTGGCCCAGACTTTCCGGGCACTAGCTACGGAAGGCAAGAAAGGATTCTACGCCGGTCGCGTGGCTTCGGAACTTGTCAAAGTAGTACAAGATCTCGGTGGATATCTGGAGCTTGACGATTTAACTCACCACTTAGAAACAGGCAGTGAGCCCGTCGAGCCCATCTCACTTAAATTCAGGGGACAGAATGTCCGTGAGCTGCTTAAAGACAAGATTCTAGGTGGAGGTGAAGGACAAGATATCGGTCTCGAGCTGTGGGAACACCCGCCAAATGGACAGGGTATCGTGGCCCTGATGGCGCTGGGTATTCTCCAAGAACTCGAGGCGGCGGGCAAGATCCCAACTTGGGGACCGACTGACTTCAACACGGCGCCGTACCTGCATGCTATTATCGAAGCTCTGCGCATCGCCTTCGCTGATGCGAGCTGGTTTGTTACCGACCCTAACGTCACCAAAGTACCTACGTCCGGACTGATCTCGCAACCATACCTGGCTGAGCGTGCTGCCTTATTCGATCCGGAGAAGGCATCTCAGGTGATAGATCACGGTTCGCCAGCACTACAGAGTAGCGATACCGTCTACTTTGCCGTATCTGACTCGGAAGGTAACGCCATCTCGTTCATCAACAGTAACTACGGTGGATTCGGGACGTGCATCGTGCCCAAGGGATGCGGATTTACATTACAAAACAGAGCGGCCAACTTCTCGCTAGACGCCACGCACCCGAACGTTCTAGAGCCGCGCAAGCGCCCTTACCACACCATCATCCCGGCGGCGGTGACCAACCTGCACGACGGCAGCCTGCATAGCGTATTTGGTGTCATGGGCGGGTTCATGCAGCCCCAGGGACACGTGCAAGTGCTACTAGGACAGATTGTCGGCCGTCTCAGTCCGCAGCAAGCGCTCGACGCGCCACGTATTTGTATCGGCTCTGGTATGAGCCAAGGGGACAAGGCCGACCTTACCGTATCTGTCGAAGAAGGAATGCCTTCCGAGACGGTGGAAGGTCTACGAAAATTGGGACACGAGATCCAGATCGTGACAGATATGGAAAGATCCCAGTTTGGTCGTGGTCAGATCATCCGTTGGAGCATTGACCCCATCGACAATGTGGGTGTGTGGTCTGCGGGTAGCGATCCGCGGGGAGATGGCGGGGCGTATCCTTTGTGAGAGCGTGTAGAAGCATAGTTGATTGATCTCCTTGACTAGGTGGTATTGCTACAACTTATTAGTTATTGACAGGATTGGATATAATTCAGAGTACCGATAGAGTTGCACATGCAAGGGATATTGAGAAGAACGAAGGCCTTCCCAAAATAACTACAAAGGTGGTAGCCACTTTAAATTTAGAACGCTTGCTCTTTTACTCGTTCTGGTCGTCGTGCTTATTATATTATATCCCGAGATAGATATCGTTGATATGCGTCCATCGGCCTTAAGATATCATGTTCGACGACCCGAGCCGACCGAATGCTCCCCCCCCAATTAAATACACATCGACATCTATATATGCGTAACCAAATCGTACAAACGTCGTCTAGTTTATAACCTTGTGTTTTGGAGTGGAATTATTATCCTTCGTATGCTGCGCCTTTTTTAATCGTTCTATTCCTTGGGCTCGGATGCGCCGTCCAGAGGAGCTAGGACACCCTTCTCCTCGAGCATCTTGGCTAGAGACCCGTCCTGGTGCATGGAGACGAGAATATCACACCCGCCGACGAATTCCTTGTCGATGTAGAGTTGCGGGATCGTGGGCCAGTCCGAGAATTCCTTGATACCTATTTAAGTGAAGTAATAGCGTTAGTTGCACTGATCTTTAATTATATTGCTTGCGTTAATATACACACCTGATCTGAGCTCTTGATCCTCCAGCACGTTGAAGGCGGCGAACTTGTTGGGGTCCACGCCCTGTAGACCGAGGATCTGGATGCTAGCGCGCGAGAAACCGCACTGCGGCGTCTCGGGAGTGCCCTTCATAAACAGTACAACAGGTGCAGAGGAAACTGCCTTTTCGATCGCCTTTCGAGTGTGATCAGATAGCAGCCGCTGCTGGAAATTGGAGAGGAAGGGCGCTGGCCGACCGCAAATCACCGGCCGGGCGATGGGCCGAGCGGCTTGTCGAAGGGTCTGTCGCCACCAGGTAAGTTTTAATTCATGCAGCCGTCATTCCAGAATAGTGAGTAAGACATACCGCTGAGAATAGTGGTCGCGAGAACATGGTGATGTGTCGCCCACGATAGTAATCTAGTCTCGAGCCGGGTGGGTATATTAGAAAAATATCTTTTGGTCACTTTTTGCGGTTTGAAAAGTTGAGATAATCGATCGATAAAGTCGGGATGATGTAAACTGGCTGGTACCGGGGCTAAAGAGTCTTTGCAGGGTAGCTCGCGCCACAGAAATAGCTCACCAATCATGGCTTAAAAATCAGTCAATTACTAATACGGTACATAAAGATATATACACTAATTAACTAGGTACTGTGTATTCTTGACCTATTGTGTACCTAGGTAGGTACCTACCTATACATGCAGAGCATTTTAAAAGAGTAGGTATGAGATCGTCACGAAAGAGGGGGAGACTGGATTTTGAATGGCAACGTCTGATGTGTTTGACCCTCAATATTATCTGATGGTGTTGTGTTAGCCTACCTAACCTGCCTATGTGCCTAAGCTAAGAGGATATATGCATATCTCCCCTTATTATTATATCCAAAGGCATTTATTGGGGCTGATCAAAGATGACGAGAGCAGCCACGTGCTTAAACTATAATAGAAAGATCCAAGATCTAACTGTCATAAGACTACTCGTCAGGATTCCAAACATCCGACCTTTGCCGAGGCTTCGCCTCTCAGGTCAGGGACTTTAAGATGGTAATGAACTTTAAGATGGTAATTTCTTGGTATACATAATTTAATGTGTGGATCCCACCAAAACTTAAGTACTACTGGAATTAAGAATCTTTCCATTAGTTGCAACCACACCTAACCTCAAATATCTAATATTCAACAACTAACGATTCAATCCCAGGTCTTTAGAAACGAGTATAATGGAGACGAAAGCAAGTGCTTTGATTCTAACGACTTATTAGACGATATTATCGAGTAAATCGAGTATAAATTGATATTCGCGTAGCATTTGGTGTGTGTAAGTGAAGCATTTGAGTCTTACGATATTTGAATAAATGGAGGGGTTTTTTACATAATCAGGTTTTGGGGGGTAAGAAATATGCATATAATTAATATTATTCGTTTTAATTGAAATACAAGTTTTTGTATGGGGAGCGCTAGTAAAATTTAGTACCAAAATTACCATCTTAAAGTTCATTACCATCTTAAAGTCCCTGACCTGAGAGGCGAAGCCTCGGCAAAGGTCGGATGTTTGGAATCCTGACGAGTATCCATGACAAGTGTTAAAACGGCCTAACTAAGCCTAATGCTAAAACAAAAGAGTCCACAAGTAACGATTCTGCCATCTCGATGTGAGACCCTTGAGACCCTTATCCCCGAGTTGGATCATCGTCGATTTTATCAAGAATAGGTAGTTGAAAGAAGAAGACGAGTCCGGAATAGACCAATTAAGAAATGCGTGTAAGAGTAGAAATCAAGGGACTAATAAATATCTTTAATTGATGATTGGTTAATACCAGGTTAATAGGTACCTATTGATAGGGGAGGTAGATTCAGGCATTGCCGCCCATGGAACTCAAGCTTTCCCCGCATTCCTAATGTTTCCAACGAGATCTAACTAACCAATTAAAAACCCAGCTAATTGGCTCTTGCTCGGCAAGTCGGATCCAATTTAGTGTAGATTAAAAAATTGACTTTTTGCAACGTCGGAGCTCGGGCGGATTGGTCGGCGTCGAATGTTCTACCTTCCGTTACCCGTCCTGTCCGTTCGTTGGTTCGTCGGTTTTAGTTAGTTGGCCCACCGTCGACTCTCGTTCGATGAGCGTCCATTCTGACCATTTAGTCTCCAATCCTCCATTAGCAATCGCACACACATCACATCACCTCGCATCACCACCTTTTCTTTAACCCCCCCACCCCTCTCCTTCCCTTTCTCCCTCTTATATCCCTTTTGCTCTCAAGGTCAGGACTTGTCAAGAATTTGTTTTTTTTTCGCTGGTGATTGTCTAACATTTTCTTACTTTGGCCTCAATCTAAGGGCACCATCACCTACGAAAACCTGGAGAAAAGGGAAGGGGAAAAAAAAAAGGAAGAAAAATTCGATCGATCTCGAGGCTACCGTAACGGAACGTCTCACGAGCCACACCCATGTCTATATAGGACAATCGAACCATAGGGACGTCTAATACTACATCTTGACGAGACCCAAAATCCCAATTATTCCAAAAACTCTCCTTTGCCCGCACACCTAAATTCGAATATCCGAGGCATATAAGCTATACCTGAAGATCGCCTCAATCTTACCTCTCTCAAGATGGTTCTTACGCACACGACCAATCATACCTACTCTCACCCATTCCCAACCGTGACCTTAGCCTTCTTCCTTCGCTACTACTCGCCAAGGCTCAATCCTTTCTCTAGCCATGTCCTTTCCACTGATACTATATCGTCGCATGTCGACCCGAAAACTGGTCGCCTGCACACCACTCGCATCCACATGAAGAAGACCCGCTTGCCTTCCGCTGTAGTCAAGCTTCTCCCTAGTAGTGTTACCGGCGGTGGTGGTGACAAGTCGAGCTATGTTCTTGAGACTAGCGTTGTGGATATTAAAGAGGGGTGGATGAAGACGGAGAGTCGCAACTTGAACTACACAGGTGTCCTAAGCGTAGTCGAGGAACAGCACTATTCGACTACCCCTCCTGACCAGGTTGCCTCGTTTTCTGGTTCCGGAACTGCGGGAAACTCTCTCACATCTACGCCCCACCGACCCTTGGCCCCCAACACCTTCGTTACGACTACCTTCTCCTACCGATCTACGCTGGGTGGCAAGAAGCCCGAAAAGGCTGTGGCAGAGCCTACGGATGGGAATGACGAACCTGGCACCCGTCGATTTGGCGATTGGATTTCGGGATGGGGTGCCAAACGGATTCAGCGCAGCATCGAATCCATCGCTTCTAACAAGACGGACGATCAGATAAGCAAGTCACGCGATGGGATGCGCATCGTCTTGGAGCGGCTACGGAGCAACGGCGTCGTCGCCGTCCTTAGGGAGCTCAGACGACGAGAGGGCAACGTCTTTGAGCAGTGAACATGGAACTCGGATTTCCGTTTCCTTGGCTCAAGACTATACCCCGTGTCACAACACAACTTGTATATCCAACTCTGATATTTCACAATTAGCAAGGCGTTTGGGGATTTAGCTAGGGGCGGGCAGCAAAAGCGATGGGAGGCTTGCGACGTCTTTTTTTACGAATGACCACGGCACGAACCCGGAGTATCGAAGTATTTGGGGAGGGGAGAAAAGAGAGGGGGGTAGGGAAGAGGACACGGACGGCGATATTAGGCCGGGTTGGAGATTTCAAGTGCTCATGATGCGATACTATCCGCTCGTTGGGTAGGACATGGTGCAGTGTATTGTTCTACTCCCCTCATGTACAAAAAAGAATACCTATGAGTACCTATTTACCTATTACGTTTATGAATTTCTCGGCTTAGGAAATCTTCCGTCATGTTATTGACTTTGAAATTCGCAAATAATAAATCACATTACCATATCCACATGTTTCCAATGATCGTGGTTAATTAACTCTCCAATTCTTGCATTATTGACTTATATAACTATCCTACGGTATCTGGTAGAATAATTCAAAACTAACCTAACCTAGAGGATTACATGTTTGTCATTAGGACCATAGCTATGGTACCAACAGCTATTAATAACGCGCCGAAACCAACCTCTATCCTCCCCGCACTGGAGCCCTTTGTATTGGTACTGCTAGCAGCCACGCCATTAGACCCGTGCCCCGCCGCTTCGGGAGTGGCGAACGTCCCGGGCCCGGTACCGTTTCCCAGCGCATCGGCAGGGGGTTGCGGGTAGTCGGGCTCGATGGTAAACGGCTGGACGGAGCTCAAGCTGTCGACGCGGCCGAGCAGGAACTCGAGATGTCGGAAGGCGGCGCTGGGGGCGTATTGCGGGATCATGTGGCCGGATAGATCGACGCTAACGTACGTCAGCCCTCGCTCGGTGTGCGCGGTCCCGAGAACGCCAGCGGCGGCGATGCTGCCGAGCTTCGTCTGGTCGGGCTCGCGCTCGATCTGGTCGGCGGTGCTGAGGGTGTGGAAGGGCACGAAGAAGGGCTCGACGGGAGGGGATTGGAAGCCGAGCTTCCCGCCCCAGGTCGTGTTTTGGATGGTGAGGAGCGTGCCGTTGGGGAGCAGGATCATGTCGAGGGAGCCGTGCCCGACGATGACGTTCTGCGTGGCGTCGATGACGTGTGGGAGGACTTTCCACGACGACGGGTCCGAGCGGTCGCCGCCGACGAAGACGTTGCCGTCG
This sequence comes from Daldinia sp. FL1419, assembly GCA_025201765.1. Classification (NCBI taxonomy): domain Eukaryota; kingdom Fungi; phylum Ascomycota; class Sordariomycetes; order Xylariales; family Hypoxylaceae; genus Daldinia; species Daldinia sp. FL1419. The sequence goes on from MU623430.1 coordinate 148,039, forward strand.
GCGCACTCGGCCCATTTCGTGTTGGGGTCTGCGTGGATCGCCTTCTTCACGTCGTCCCGGTCGAAGTAGATCTCCCCGCCCTCCGGGAGGTATCCGATTGTGCCGGGGAAGCCGAGGACGTCCCAGAGCAAGGGACATGTGATGGCGACTTGGTACACGTCGAAGCAGGGGTTGATGCTGAGTGCTTCTTCGAGGATTTCTTCCCAGAGGTTCTGGCACTCGCGGCTGACGCTCTGGGTGTAGCCCTTGGGTTGCGGGCCCGGGGGAGGATAAGTCAGGTACTTGGCGTTGTAGTCGGCGAAACCACAAGACTCGTGTAGTTCGTGGATGTGGGCGTTGAAGGAGTTGTTGAAGGTGAACAAATTGTGGTGGTAGTCGACGAAGGGGACCGTGGTAGCGGATTCCTGAACGACATCGTCACCGAGAACGGGGTCGTATACTATAAGACCAGACACGTTGTAGTAAGCGCTGTCGTTCTTGTCCAGCATAGCAGACGCGATATACGGGCAGTACGCGCCGGCGTAGGATTCACCCGCGATATACACCTTATAGCCCTGCAGGGAGAAGGTGTCGATGAAGTTCTTCCAAAATCCGAGGAACTGCGCAGCCACGTCTTCCTCTCCGCGGGCCGTCACTTTGCCGCGTGAGAAGCCCGTGCCGATCGGTTGCTCCACCCAGACCACATTCGTGAGTCGGTTCCAGGCCCACGGGTTAGGGATTGGCTTCAAGGTGCCGGGTTGCCAGATGAACGGGCCGTTTTCCTGGAGGAGGCCCTCGAAAGAGGAACAACCGGGCTACGGTTGAGAATACTGGTTAGCTATAAAAAATATCTCACCATAGGAACAAGGGCTAACGATGATAGTAACTTACACCACCGTTGAGCCATAGTAGAATCTCCTTCTGTGTTGTGTTCGTTGGGGCCGACGAGGGGAAGAACCAGAAGAAAAGCTCGTTGGTGTCGTCTGGGTTGTCTGTGATGGGCAGATACCCAGCATACGACTCGCCGACATCGAAGTCAACGTCAGGAATACCGGTGCCGTTAACGGCAAACTCTAGCAGCGGGTTAGCTCGTTGGGCACTTCTAAAGAGTACTACATGTGGTATCACAAGGTGTAATATAACTATGTGAAACATGACATGGAGAAAGGAAGCATACTTGTAGTATTAGCATTGGCGAACTTGTGCGGCGGCAGCTGTCGCGTAGCCAAGTAACGCGTAGCAAAGTTGTCATGCTCCGAGATCGTGGACTTGGGCCTCGCATCTTTCTTGCCGACGTGCTGGAGGCTTCGTCGTGCATCCGCCACGGCGGCGGACAGAAGTAGTCCAGACGCAAGCTTGGACCAACGCATGATGAATACCGTAATGCGGAGATGTACGAATCCCGACGTTCCTATATGAGAAAGCCAAAATCGTTAAACTAACTCGAGTAGGCGGTTCCAAAAACGAGAAGCTTGTGGCTACGCCGAGACTCTGGGCGATACTTCAGCTGCAGCTAGAGAAGAACGAAACGTGAGGAATGGGGGGGAAAGGAACTCAAGATAAAAAAGAGATCGAGGAATGGTAGACGGGTGGTTGGCGGTGACAGGGAGAGTCAACAACATGCCGGGATTACGGCAACGGTCTGTTCGTATTCTGCCTACATACGTAGTGTTAGGTACCCGGTAACCTTGTCTGATCACCACTCAGCTGTTAATGCTATGCCTACTCGGTTGCCAAGATAGGGAGTTCACGTAATAAGGCCCTGCCATGATCCAATGTCACATCAGTACTACGTGGGTTCCGCGCCGTCTGTACGCATCTGTATCCATGCCTATGCCGTCCAAGGCACTAAATAGTTCAATAAGAAAGCAAGACTGCCGTGCGGGAGCTGGGCAGCTGGGGAGCTGAAAGATCCACGGGGAGATGGAAGAATACAGATACCTAAGGTTAGATAGGTATCCAACGATCATATCCACCGGTTCGCAGAACAGCCACGCGAAGAAGTAAGGGAAGCAAGGAATCCCTTAACAGAACTAAAAGCATCGATTAGTGAAGACGTAGGCAGTTGATAGGATGAAATAGAAGACGTAATTCTTCTACGAAATACGAAATAGCTTCTCCAAATCCTACCCCAAACATTCATTCACATTATCCCCTCTGCTGCTGAGACCCCCAAGTTCAAGGCTTATCTGCGGGGACGGGAATAACTTAAACACCCCAATAAGTCGCGGGGGAGCATCTTTTTCTTTCTTGTGCCATCCGATCAATTGCCTCATTAGGAAGCTCACCAGGTACCGTTTACCAAGCTTCCCGATAGGCTTCTCCCGTACGTTAGGTAGGTCAAGATACCGAAACTATACGATTGTTAGAAAGTAACACCAATCATATTACTTGTGCATCTTCTTCCATAGCTAAGATTGCGAGCTTGAAAACAAATGTAGCTCCATCCTGAAGCGGTTAATATCCAAAATGCATAAAGATCCAAGCAAAGACTTCGGCCGAGATGGGTAACATCATGCTCGTAGGAATGTATCGTGTAGGCTCAAACGCGGATGCGGAACCAGTCCGTACGTCCCCGGCCACAAGGGTCACAATCGAGATGGAAACGACGTGGGAATGACGAAAGACCGTCGCATTTGGGATATGCCGGTTTGAACCCGCTCAGTGGAAACAAAACCGTTATGTTTACATGTGCAAGGAAAGAAAGCGGCTTATACTGGTTAGCGCCTAAAGATATGACTGGCAGATTTGGGTATCGTGATAATTCCAGTTTGGTACCTGACTCTTCTCTGCAGGAGTCGTCTTTCTGTGGCCTCTTACACGGGGAGATGCATATTCATATATATTATTCGTGCCGTTGGCCAAGTCGCACAAGGCAAGTAGCCCCCAATTCAACCCGAAACGAGAGAAAATTCATTTCTTTGTCTTTTTTGGGCCCTTGGCTGTAGGCGTCGCGGCAGCTTCTTCCTCGGCGATTAACGCTTTGATGTCTCGCTTCACCAACCAGTCCTTCGTGCTCTCTATGATTTTATCTAAAGTCTCACCACCTTCTAGTACGTCCGGTAGGTTGTGTACATCTAGGCCGCTCCGATGGTCCGTACATCGGTCCTGGCTGTAGTTATAAGTACGGATCTTATTGCCGCGAGTGATCTTATCCTTGCTCAGCACGCTATTACGAAGGGCCCATGCCTCCTCTTCGCGCTCCTCTCGCCGGCGCTGGCCTATACGCGACCGTAGTAATGTCCAGGCAGACTGCCGGTTACGATGCTGTGATCGCGAGTCCTGCATCGACACCGTGATGCCCGTCGGCTCGTGCGTCAACCTAATCGCACTCTCCGTCTTATTAACGTGTTGACCACCTGCACCACTTGCCCGCATCTTCTCCTCTTTGACCTCTCGCGGATCCACGTAGAAGATGCTATTAGGGTCGTTAAAACTCTGCTCGTTGGGCATTTCACTTTCGTCCTCAGGAAACGACGGCAGAACCCATACGGCGACAGCACTTGTATGTGTACGCCCACTCGTTTCCGTAGACGGCACGCGCTGTACGCGATGCATCCCTGCCTCGCCGCGGAACTGGTCGAACGCGCCTGTATCCATAATCTCGAGCACGGCTTCTTGGAGCGGAGACTCGCTCGAACCCCCGGTCACAGTCTCGCCGCCGTCCACCGTCTCGTACTTTAGAATATTTGTGCGCATACCCTTCCTTGCACAGTATTGGCGATACATGCGGAATACAGCATCCGCAAAATATCGGCCTTCCATACCACCCGGACCAGGACGAACCTCAAGTAAGCAGGGCATGTCGGCGAAAGGGTCGCGTGGGGTGAGAGAAGCGGATAGAGCAGTAGCTAGAGAATTGAACTTGGCATTGGTGGTGGATAATTCATCCCTAGCTAGCTGGCGCAACTCGGTATCCTGGGATTGCAGAAGAGCATTCAGCTCCGCTATAGAAGATTGTGCAGTCTCCCATTCTTTCAACGCCTCGGCGACACGAGATAGCTCGCCCACGCGTTTAGCAATCTTGGAATCGAAGTCGTTGGCAAGGGCAGCCACTAGCTTATCATGCTCGGCGGTTATATTGCGTGCTCGTTGAAGGAGGACGAGAGGTAAATTCGTCTGCGCGTCTTCAGTTATTGATTTCTGTTAGTCGGTAATTCTATGTCTTAAAAACTACGATAGGGAATGGTAAAAGTCTCGCATACCTGTACCAGCTAATCGTATAAATTGGCGATTCCGAGGTTGTGCCAGTGCCTTTAAACAGCGACGGCACACCCATTGCGATGTTAACATATTCGTCCCATTAAAAGATGTCTTTTAAGACTTTTTTTTTTTTTTTTTTACTTGGCTTAGCTACAAATTACAAAGTCTTGAGCTTGACAGGTGAAAAATTAAGGTTCAATGTCACAGCGCCCGCAATGCGTGGCTTACTTATCTTATCGATAGAATACTGATAAGATATTTTGGGTTAACTAGTCCCCGCGCGTTGACGGGTTTGTTCATTTGAGCAAAACATAGGTACCTAGTGTGCGGGGGAGGGGGAACATACACTCCTAGGTATAGTTACTCGAAGCCACTCTGTAAAGTAAGTACCTCTCATCATCACAATGTAGGTACCTATTCAGCCTTACGTGAGGCGGAAAATCAGAAAGGCGAAAAGTAAAAACAAAAGGTATAAAATTCTCCGCTCTTACCTCTCTTGGGTAAGGGTTAAAGAATATTTCTCTTTCCACTTTCCCCTTTACGGCCGACTACTACTATATAGTGTTACAGCCCAACGGCCAAGAGGCCCAGGATAAGAATGGATAAAAGTAAGAACGATCACGTGACGTGGATCCGGATGGATTCCTGGATCCGAGGGGATCTACGGATCCAAGGGGATCCAAGGGGATCCAAGGTGATCAAAGGATTCGAGAGGATACGGGGATCCAAAGGAATCCAAAATGAACAGGAAGACTGAATGAATATAAAAGGGAGGATCTCCTTACAGTATCTAGTCATTCATTCAGTAGCTATCAATCTAAGTCTTATATCTAACTCATATAAGAGGAAGGATTCCAAGCCTTCCTGACGAACACTCTGAACGTTACTTAATTACTTGACTCGTATAGTTACTGTTTACCTTAAAATCAAGACCCCCAACGCCACTATACTTCACCGTACCGAAGTATAGGTCCGTCACAAAGAGTTCAATATGTCCTACCCAATAGCCTCTGGTTGAACAGTATATCGGAACAACAAAATTCAACGGCAGATATAGAGCGAAAGACACCGGCTTTAACAGAATGTTTGGCCCAAATAACAAAAAGATGGACTTTGTCTCGATATTCTTCCAAGAGAGTTTGTTGCTATATCGTCTTCGTACTCGGAGTGGAGTTAGACTAACGATATACAGAACGAGACACCTACCGATGAGTGCCCTGATTTCAAGCAAACCCAGGTTATGAATGAGGTTATACTTGAGACTATGCTATGGCTACACTCTAATAAGTTGAACATGGCTCGGGGAGTTAATAGTGGAGAGGCATCGAAAAGCACAAGCAAACCCTCAATCGAGCTATGGCAAGCGCAAAGCTTTAACCAGACTAGAACAACGAGGAAGAGAAAATATAATGATAGAGGAAGCGATGGTAGTGATGACGATGACAAGGAAGATGACCAGGACAAATGGCGTATTAATCAGGGGCGCGATCCATTCCACCTTAATCCACCAGTGGGCTACACACTCTAATCCATTCCACTCCATTCTATTAGATTTGATCTGTACGCTTAATCTACCAACACACTTAAAGATTTTAAAATAGTGGATTTAATGGAAAAATAAATTAAAAATAAAATTATATTTTAAGAAATTTTAAAATAAAGTCATAATATTAATATTTATTAATAATTTTAATAATTATATTAATAATATAATTTTAATTTTTTATAATATTAAATAAATTTACTTTATAATTACCTTATAATTAAATATATTTCTTATAATAAATTACCTAATTTAATTATTTATATAATATAATTTATATTATTAAAATGTCTAATTTTTTTTCATTATTTTAATATATCTAATATTTTTATATAATTAATTTTAATAATATTAGAATCTTTTTATAAAAAAATATTAAAAATATTTATATTTTAAATTATAAAAATATTATTAAATATAATTTTTAAATTTTATATATTAAATATTATATTAATATTAATATAATTAATATTATTAAAAAATTTAAATTTTATAT